>CM070478.1:2267045-2270181 GCA_036324585.1 Champsocephalus esox | reverse complement strand
TTTGTGTTGTTTTTTTGTTGTTGTTTTTTGTTGTTTTTGTTTGTGTTGTTTGTTTTTGTGTTTGTTTTTTGTGTTTTTGTTTTGTGTGTTGTTTGTTGTGTTTTTTGTTTTGTTTTTGTTGTGTTTTTTTTTTTTGTTTTGTTGTGTTTTGTGTGTGTTTTGTGTGTTTTTGTGTTTTTTTTGTTTGTTGTGTGTGTGTTTTGTTGTTTTTGTGGTGTTTGTTTTTTGTTTGTTTTGTTTGTGTTTGTGTTTGTTTTTGTTTTGGTTTTGTTTGTGTTGTTTGTGTTTTTTTTGTTTTTGGTGTTTTTTGTTGTTTGTTGTTTTGTTTGTTTTGTTGTTGTTTGTTGATGTGTTTTGTTGTTGTTTGTTTGTTGTTTTGTGTTTGTTTGTGTTGTTTTTTTTGGTTTTGTTTTTGTTTTGTGTGTTTGTGTGTTTTTGTTGTTGTTTGTGGTGTGTTTTTTGTGTTGTGTTTGTTGTTTTTTGTGTTTTTGTTTTTGTTGTTGTTTGTTGTGTTTGTGTTGTTGTGTTTGTTGTGTGTTTGTTGTGTTGTTGTTGTGTTTTGTGTGTTTGTGTTTGGTTTTGTTGTTGTGTGTTGGTGTGTTGTTTGTTGTTGTGTGTTGTGTTTGTTGTGTTTGTTTGTTTGTTTTTGTGTGTTTGTTGTGTTTGTGTGTTGTGTGTGTGTGTTGTTTTTTTGTTTGTGTGTTGTTGTTTTTTGTTTTTTTTTTTTTTGTTTTTTTGTGTGTTTTTTTTGTGTTGTTTTTGTGTGTTTTGTGTGTGTGTGTTTGTTTGTTTGTTGTTTGTTGTTTGTGTTTTTGTTTGTTTGTTTGGTGTTGTGTTTGTTTTTTTTGTGTTTGTTTTTGTTTTGTTGTGTTTGTTTTTGTTTTTTGTTGTTGTTTTTTTTTTTTGTTTTGTTTGTGTTTTTTTGTGTTGTGTTGTGTTTTTTTGTTTGTTTTGTGTTGTGTTTTGTTGTTTGTGTTTTTTTGTTGTGTTTTTTGTTGTTGTTTGTGTTATGTGTGTGTGTATTGTGTATTTTTTGATATACGTGATTTTACGTGTTCAGGAATGTTTTATTTTATATCTGATTTGTTTGTTTTTGTCGTGTGTTGTTTTGGTTGTTTTTGTTTGTTTTTGTGTTTTTATGTATGTTCTATGTTTTTTATTTTGTTTGTTTTGTGTTTTTTGTGTGTCTTTTTGTGTTGGTCTGTATGTTTTGTTTTGTGTTTGTTTCTTTTATTGTGTTTTTTGAGTTTTTTGGTTTTGTGGTGTGGGTTTTGTCTTAGTGTTTTGTGTTGTGTGTGTGTTTGTGTTTGTTGTGTTGGTTGTTTTTGTGTTGTTGGTGTGTGTTTGTGTTGTGTTTTGTGTGTTGGTTTTGTGGGTGTTGTGTTTTTGTTGTTGTGTGTTTTTTTGGTTGTTTGTTGTGTGTTTGTTGTTTTGTTTTTTTGGTTTGTTGTTTGTTTTTGGTTTGGGTTTTTGGGTTTGTTGTGTGGTTTTTTGTTTTTTTGGGTTTTGTTGTTGTGTGTTTGTGGTGGTTGGTGTTTTTGTTGTTGTTTGTATGTTGTGTGTTTTTTGTTGTTTGTTTTTTGTGTGTTGTGGGTTTGTGTGTGTTTTTGTGTGTTTTGTGTTTTGGTGTGTGGTTGTTGTTTTGTTTGTTTGGGTTTTGTTTTTTTTTGTGTTTTGTTTGTGTGTTTTTGTGTTTTGTTGTGTTTGGTGTGTTGTTTTGGGGTGTGTGTTGTGTGGTTTTTGTTTGGTTTTGTGGTTTGTTTGTGTTGTTGTGTTTGTTGTTGTTTTTGTGGTTTGTTTGTTGTGGTTTGTTTTTGTTTTTTGTGTTTTTGTGTGTTTTGTTTTTTGTTGTGTGTGTGTGTTTTTTGTTTTGTTTTTTGTTTGGGTTGTTTGTTTTTTGTTGTGTGTTTTTGTGTTGTTGGTTTTGTTTTTGTTGTGTTGTTTTTTTGGGTTTGTGTTTTTGTTTTTGTTTGTTTTGTGTTTTTGTTTTTGGTGTTTTTTTGTTTGTTTTTGGTGTTTTTTGTGTTTTTTGTTTGTGTTGGTTTGTTTTTTTGTTTTTTGTTGTTTTGTGTTTTTTGTTTTTTGTTTTGTGTTTTTTTGTGTGTTGTGTTGTTTTTGTGTTTGTTTTGTTTTTGTTTGTTTGTTTTTGTTTTTTGTTTGGTTTTTGTTTGTTTGTTGTTGTTTTTTGTGTTTGGTGTTTTTTTGTTTTTGTTTTTTTGGTTTTTGTGTTTTTTGTTTTGTGTTTTTTTGTTTTTGTTGTGTTTTTGTTTGTGTTTTTTGTTTGTGTTGTTTGTTGTGGTTTTTGTTTGTGTTTTTTTGTTTTGGTTGTGGTGTGTTTTTGTTTTGTTGTGTTTTTGTGTTTTTTTGTTTTTTTTGTGGTTTTGTGTTTGGGTTGTGTTTGTTTTGTGGTTGTGTTTGTTTGTTTTTTTGTGGTGTTTTTGTTTGGGTGTGTGTGTGTTTTTTTGTTTTTGTTTTTTTTGTTTTGTTTGGTGTGTTTGTTTTTTTTGTGTTTTGTGTGTGTTGGGGTGTTTGTGTTTTTGTTTTGGTGTTTTTTGTTGTGTTGTGTGTTGTTTGTTGTTGTGTGGTGTGTTGTGTTTTTTGGTGGTGTTTGTTTGGTGTGTTGTTTGTTGTGTTGTGTTTGTGGTGTGGGTTGTGTGTGGGTGTGTTTGGTTGTGTTGTTTGTTGTTTGTTTGTTTTTGTTTTTGTGGTTTGTGTTGTGTTTGTTTTTGTGTTTTTTTTGTTTTTGTGTTGTGGTGTTGTGTTTGTTTTTTTGTGGTGTGTTTTTGTTTTTTGTGTTGGTGTTTGTTTTTTGTGGTGTGTTTTTGTTTGTTTTGGTGTTTTGTTGTTTTTTGTTTTGTTTTGTTTGTGTGGTTTTTTGTTGTGTTGTTTTTGTTTGTTTGTTTTTTGTTTTGGTTTTGTGTTTGTTTTTTTTGTGTGGTGGGTTTTTTTTGTTTTGTGTGTTTTTTGTTGTTGTTGTGTGTTTGTGTTGTTTTTTTTGTTTGTGTTTTGTTTGGTTGTGTTGTGTTGTGTTTGGTTTTTTTTTGTGTTGTTTTGTTTTGTTGTTTTTTGTTTTTGTTTGGTTTGTGTTGTTTGTTTGTGTGTTGTGTGTTTGTGGTGTGTTTGTTTGTTGTTTGGG
>CM070478.1:2202045-2262045 GCA_036324585.1 Champsocephalus esox | reverse complement strand
TTTTTGTGTTTTGTTTGTTGTTGTGTTTGTTTGTTGTGTTTTTTTGTTTGTGTTGTGTTGTGTTTTGTGAGTTTGTTGTTTTTGGTTTTGTGTTTGTGTTTTTTGTTTGTGTTGTGTTTTTGTTTTTTTGTTTTTTTTGTTGTTTGTTTTTTTGTTTTTGTGTTGTTTTTGTGTTTTTGTGTTTTTTTGTTGGTTTGTTTTTTGTTTGTTTTTGTTTTTTGTTTTTTTTTTTTTGTTTGTTGTGTGTTTTTGTGTTGTGTGTTGTTTTTTTTGTTTAGTGGTGGTTTTTTGTCTTTTGTGTGTATGTTTTGGTGTGGATGTTATTTGTCTATCTCTCTCCCTCCCTGCTTCTCTCTCTCCGCTTCCTCCACATTTGTTTGTGTTTGTTGCTTTTTGTTGTGTTGTTGTTTGTTTTGTGTGTTGTTGTTTGGTTTTGCTTTGTTTGTGATTGTGTGTTTTTGTTGTGTGTTGTTTGCTTTTGTGTGTTTTGTTTGTTTTGTTTTTTGTCTCTTTATGTGATGTTTTGTGTTTTGTTGTTGTCGTGCTTTTTTGTTTTGCTGTTTTGTGGTTTGTTGTGCCTTTGACTTTTTTGGTTGCTGTTTTGTTGGTTTTTTGGGTTGTTTTTTTGCTTTTTTGTTGTGTGTAGTTTTTTGGGTTTTGTTGTTCTATTTGTTTGTTTGTTGCTTGGTGTGTTGTGTTGTGTGTTTGTGTTTGGTGTTGTGTTTGTTTTTTTGTTTTTTGTGTTTGTGTTTTCTGTGTGCTGTGTGGTGTAGTTTGTTGGTTTTTGTTGCTTTGTGTGTATTTTTGGTTGCTTGTTTTTGGTCTGGGTGTTTTGTTTTGTGGTATTCTTTAGTGTTTGTTGATTTGTTTGCTGTTGTTGTTTATGGTGTGTGTATTTTGCTGTGTGTTGTGTGTGTGTCTTCCTTTTGTTTGTGGGTTTGTATTGATTGGTGGTTTCTTTGTTTCTTTGTTGTGTTTTTTGCTGATGTGTTGTTTGATGTGTTTTTTGTTTTGTGTGGTTTGTGGTGGTTTTGGTTTGTGTAGTGGTTTTCTTTTGTTTTGTGTTTGTGTGTGTGGGTCTTTTTTGTGTATTTGTTTTTTGTTTGGTTTCTGGTTTTGGTGTTTTTGTCGAGTACTTTGTTGTTTTTTGTGCTGTTGTTTTTTGTGTTTGTTTTTTGTTGTTGGTATGTGATTTTGCTTTGTTTTTGATGTTTGTGTGTTTGTCTGTGGGTTGGTGTTTTTGTTTGATAGATTATGTTGCTGTTGTGTGTGTGTGTGTGATTTGGTTTTTTTGGGGTTTTGTGTTTTGTTGATGTTTTTAGCTGTTGCGTGTTTTTTGGTGGTTGTTTTTGTGTTGTCTTGTTTGGTTCTTGCTGTGTTGTGTGGTTTTTGGTGTGTATGTTTGTGTTTTGGTGTGTCTGTTGTTGTTTTTGCTTTTGTGGCGTGCATTTGTTGAGCTTTTGTTGTTGTTGTGTGTTGTGTGTGTGTTTTTGTTTTTGGATTTTGTGTTGCTTGTTTTTTGGGTTGTGTGTGTTTGGTGTTTTCGTTGTGTGCTGTTGTGTGTTTTTTGTTCTTGTTGTTTGTATTGGTTTTGTGTTTGTTTTTTGTTGTTTTTTGTTTCTAGTATTTGGGTTGTGCTTGTGATTTGTGTGGTATGTTTTGTGTTTTTTGTATTTTTGTTTGTTTGTTGTTGTTTTGGTGGTTGTTGTTTTGTGTATGTTGTGTGTGTGTGTTTTTGTTATTTTGTTTTTCTTTTTTGATGTGTTGCCTTTTTGTTTGTGTTTTGGTTTTATATCAGTGTTGTTAATGTAGTCTTTATAGGTCTGTTTGTTTTATTTTGTGTTGGTGTGTGTGTTATTTTTTGTTTTTGTTTTTGTTTGTTTATTTTTGTGTTTGTTTGGTTGATGTGTGTTGTGTTTTTGATATGAACTGTGTTTATATGTTTTTTGTGTCTTTTTTGTGTGTTGTTGTTTGTGTTTTGCTGGTTTGTGCTTTTGCTTTGTTTTTGTTTGGTTAGTTGTGTTTTGTTTGTCTCTTTTTAGATTTCTGTTGTGGTTGTTGATGGTTTTGTGTGTTGTTGTTTTTGTTTGCTGTGTTTATGTTTAGTTGTGTTGTTGTTGTGTTGTGTTTTATGTGTGTTTCTTGTTTTTTGTGGTGTGTGGTCTTTTTGTGTGTTTGTGGGGTGTTTTTCTTTTGTTGTTTTGTTTCTTTGTTTGTGTTTTTTGTTTTGTTTTTTTGTTTTTTTTGTGTTGTGTATTTTTTTGTTTGTTTTTTGTTGTGTGTTTTTTTTGTTTTTATTTGGGTTTTGTTTTGTGTGTGTGTTTGTTTTTTTGTGTATGTTTTTGTTTGTGTTTTGTGTATTTTGTTTTTTTGTTTTGGTGTTTGTTTTTGTTTGTTGTGTGGTTTTGTGTGTTTTTGTTGTTTTGTGTTTTTGGTGTGTTGTGTTGTGTGTTTTTTTGTGTGGTTTGGTTTTTGTTTTGTTGTTTTGTTTGTGTTTTTTGTGTTTGTTGTTTTGTTTTGTTTTTGTTTTGTGATTGTGTTTGTGTGTTTGTGTTTTTGTTTTTGTGTTTTGTGTTTGTTGTGTTTGTGTTGTTTTTTTGTGTGTTTTGTGGTGTGTTTTTGTTTTTTGTGATGTTTGGTTTTGTTTGATTTGTTTTTGTGTGTTTTTTGTTGTGTCTGTTGTTTGTTGTTTTGTTGTTTTTGTGTTGTGTGGTTTTTGTGTGTTTTGTTTTTTTGTGTTTTTGTGTTTGTTTTTGTTGTTTTTTGTTGTTTTGTTTTGTTGTTTTTTTGGTGTTGTTTTTTGTTTGGTTTGTGTTTTTGTTTGTGTGTTTGTGGTTTTTGTTTTGTTTGTTTTTGTTGTTTTTTGGTGTGTTTGTTGTTTTGTTGTTTGTTTGTTTGTTTTTGTTGTGTGTTTTTGTTTGTTTTTTGATTGTCTGTTTGTATTTTTTGTTGTGTTGTGTGTGTTTTTTGTTTTTGTTTTGTTTGTGTTTTTTGTTTTTGTGTTTGTGTTTTTTTTGTGTGTGTGTTTTTTTGTGTTTTTGTGTTTGTGTTTTTGTTTTTTTGTTTTGTTTTTTTGTGTGTTGTGTTTTTTGTTTGTTTGTTTTTTTGTTGTTGTGTGTTTTGTTGATGTTTTTTTGTTGGGTTTGTGTTTTGTTGTTTTTTTGTTTGTTTGTGTGTTTGTTTTTTTGTTGGTGTTGTTTTGTATTGTTTTTTTTGTTTTGTGTTTTTGTTTTGTTTTTTTTTGTTGTGTTGTTTTGGTGTTTGTGTTTTTGTTTTTGTTTTGTTGTTTTTTTTGTTGTTTTGTTTTGATTTGTTTTTTGTGTGTTTTGTTTTTGTTTTTGTTGTTTGTTTTTTGTTTTTGTTTTTTGTGTTGTTTTTTGTTGGTTTTGTTGTGTTTTGTTGTTTTTTGTGTTTTTGTGTGTTTGTAGTTTTTTTTGTTTTTTGTTTTTGTTGTGTTTTGTGTTGTTGTGTTTTTTTTTGTTGTGTTTTGTTTGTTTGTGTGTTTGTGTTTTTGTTTTGTTTTTATTTTGTTTTTGTTTTTTGTGTTTTTGTGTGTTTTATTTTGTTGTTTGTTTGTGTTGTGTGTTTGTTGTTTTGTTTGTGTTTGTTGTATTTGGTGTGTTTGTGTTTTTGTTTGTGTTTTGTTGTTTGTGTTTGTTGATTGTTTTGTTTTGTGTTGTGTTTTTTTGTTTGTTTTGTGTTGTTTGTTGTTTTGTTGTGTTGTGTGTTTTTGTGTTTGTTTTTTGTTTTGGTTTTGTTTTGTGTTTTGTGTGTGTTGTTTGTGTTGTTTTTGTTGTTTTGTGTTTTTGTTTTTGTTGTGTTTGTTGTTGTGTTTTGTGTTTTGGTTGTTGTTTTGTTATTGTGTGTTTGTTTTTGTGTTTGTTTTTTGTTGTTGTTTTTGTTGTTTTGTTTTGTTGTTTTTTTTTGTTTTTGTTGTTTGTTTTGTTTTGTTTTTGTTTGTTGTTTGTGGTTTTTTTGTGTTTTGTGTTTTGTTTTTTTGTGTGTTTTTGTTGTTTTGTTTTGTGTTTTGGTTTTGTTGTTTGTTTTGTTTTTTGTTTGTTTTGTTGTTTTGTGTTTGGTTGGTGTTTTTTGTTGTGTTGTGTTTTTTTGTTTTTGTTGTTTTGTTGTTGGTGTTTTTGTGTGTTGTTTTGTTTTGTTTTTGTGTTTTGTTGTTTTGTTGTTTTTGTTTTGTTTGTGTTGTTTTTTTGTGTTTGTTTTGTTTGTTTGTGTTTTGTGTGTTTGTGTTTTTTGGTGTTGTGGTGTGTTGTTGTTTTGTTTGGTGTTTTTTTTGTTGTGTTGTTTGGTTTGTTGTGATTGTGTTTTTGTTTTGTGTGTTTGTGTGTTGGTGTGGTGTTTTGGTTTTTTTGTGTTTTGTGTGGTTGTTTTTTGTTTGTGTTGTGTTGTTTGGGTTTTTGTGTTTGTTTTTTGTTGTTGTGTTTGTTGTGTTTTTGTGTTGTTTTGTGTGTTTTTTGTTGGTTTTTGTTGTTGTTGTTTGTGTTTTTTGGTTTTTTTTGTTTTTGTTGTGTTGTTGTTTTGTGTTTGTTTTTGTTGTTGTTTTTTTTGTGTGTTGTTGTTTTTTTGTTTTTTGTTGTGTTTTGTTGTTTTTTTGTGTTTTTTTGTTTTTTGTTTTTTTTGTTTTGTTTTTTTTGTGTTGTTTGTTTGTTTTGTTTTTTTGTTTGTTTTTTGGTGTTTTTTGTTTTTGTTTTGTTTTTTTTTGTTTTTGTTTTTTTGTTTTTGTTGTGGTTTTTGTTTGTTGTTTTTTGTTTGGTGTGTTGTTTTTGTTTGTTTTTTGTTTTTTTTGGTTTGTGTTGTTTTGTTTTTGTTTTTTGTTTTGTTGTGTGTTTTTGTTTTTTTTGTGTTTGTTTTGTTTTTGTTGTTTTTTTGTGTTTGTTTGTTTGTTTTTGTTGTGTTGTTTTTTGTTTGTTTTTTGTTTTTTGTGTTTTTTTGTGTTTTTTGTTTGTTTTGTGTGTGTTTTTTGTTTTTTGTTTTTGTGGTTTGTTTTTGTGTTTTTTTTTGTTTTGTTGTTTTTTTTTGTTTTTTTGTTTTTTGTTTGTGTTTGTGTTTGTTGTTTTTTTGTGTTTGTTTTTTTTGTTTTGTTTTTGGTGTTTTGTTTTTTGTTTTGTATGGTTTTTTTGTTGTTTGGTTGTTTTTGTGTTTTTGTGTTTTTGTTTGTTTTTGTGTTTTGTGTTTTTTTTGTTTGTTTGTTTTGTGTTTGTTTTTTGTTTGTTTTGTGTGTGTTTTTTTGTGTTGTGTTTGTTGTTTTTTGTTTGTTTTTGTGTGTGTTTTTTTTGTGTTTTTTGTGTTGTGTTTTTTTTTGTTGTGTGTTTTGTTTTTGTTGTGTGTGTGTTTTTGTTTGTTGTTTTTTTGTTTTTGTTTGTGTTGTGTTTTTGTTTTTGTTTGTTTTTTGTTTTGTTTTTGTTGTTTTTGGTTGTTTTGTTTTTTTGTTTTTTGTTTTGTGTGTTTTGTTTTGTTTTTTTGGTTTGTTTGTCTTTGTTTGTTGTTTTTGTTTGTGTGTTGGTGTTTTTTTTGTTTTTGTTTGTTTTTTTGGTGTTTTTTGTGTTTTGTGTTGTGTTTTTTTTGTTTTGTTTGTTTTTTTTGTTTTTTGTTTTTTTTTGTGTATTTTTTGTTTTTTGTTTTTGTTGTGTTTTTTTGTTTGTTTTTTTGTTTTTTTGTTTTTTGTTGTTGTTTTTTTGTTTTGTTTTTGTTTGTTGTGTTTTGTTTTTGTTTTGTTTTTTGTGTTTTTTGTTTTTGTTGTTTTTTTTGTTTTGTTTTGTGTTGTGTTGTTGTTTGTTTTGTGTGTGTGTGTGTTTTTGTTTTGTTTTTTTTTGTCTTTTGTGTTTTTGTGTTTTGTTTTTTTTTGTTGTTTTTGTGTTTTTGTTTTGTTGTTTTGTTGTTTTTTTGTTTTTTTTGTGTTTTTTTGTTTGTGTTTTTTTTGTGTTTTTTTTGTGTTTGTTTTTTTGTGTGTTTTTGTTTTGTTTTTGTTTTTTTGTGTGTTTTTGTTTTTTTTTGTGTTTGTTTTTTGTTTGTGTTTTTGTTGTGTGTTTTTGTTTTTTTTTGTTTGTTTTGTGTGTTTTTTTTGGTGTTGTTTTTTGTTTTGTGTGTTTTTGTGTTTTTTGTTTTTTTTGTTTTTTTGTTTTTGTTTTTTGTTTTTTGTGTGTGTTTTTTTGTTTTTTGTTTTGTTGTTTTTGTTTAATATCTTAAGAGAAGAGTTTGAATATTAAAAAACACAAACTCTTTTGGCTCCTTCCTGTCTTTCTACTTGGTCTTTCTTGGCTTTGTACTGGCTATCTTCTAGCTCTATTCAGGTCTTTGGAGTTTTTTTCTAGCTCTGTCCCTGATCATTATCAGAACCTGAAGGCTCTATACGGACTATCTTCTGGTTCTTTTCGGGATCCATCTACTATCTCTTGTCTCTGTCCAGTAAATTACACTTTTGTTACTGGAGCAGGTAAAGCATACAACAGATACTTTCAGCATTATCGGAGCACAAAGTGGAAACTTGGATGAAACACAGCAGACTTCTAAACAATGAACACCCGCAACTTGGAAGAAATATAGTAGGGTTTTATGCGTTCTAATATTGCAATGCAAACCCATGATGTAATGACAGTAATTAAGAATAATGTAGTGATTGAATGCTCATTTCAGTAGATTTAATCAAACAAAACATAAACATATTGGACATGGCCTCAAGACTGTAACCTCTTCACATTCTGTTGAAATGGTCAATTACTAGCCATATCTTACACATTGCTGTTTTGAATCATTAATATGTGGATGACAGTTGAACTGGATCATGTAACATGTATGCCATCTGATGGAAAGAAGACGTATCGCACTGTTGGCGTTGTTTAGACAACAAAAACGGAATGAAGCTCTCATTTCATAAACAATATTTGAGTACAGACACCGTCCTGCAGAGAGCACACTACCCAACAGCACGTTGGTCTAGCATCACTTTACAAAACATTTGCATTAACCTCTTAAGCCCCAAGCCTGTTTTTCAGGTTTCAGGCTCGAAAATGACATGCCCAAAACAAAGGACTATAAACTTAACTTCTAAAAGGGTTATATGAATAATTTCTTTTATCAAAGCAAGGTAAAATCTGTGAGTTGGATGTAGAAGTGTCAGAATCAATAAAGATGTTTCAGTGTAAATCCAGATGGAACATAGTCAAAAAGTGTAAATGTTTGTCTCTGCCCAAATAAAACCCATTACTTATAGTGAAAACCACCCTTGTATGATGGGTTAGTAGCCTAAAAGCTTTAGGAATCCAAAGTATAACATATAACAAGATTGAGGCAAAACAAGTGAGAATTTACCTTTTTATTGACCTTGGTGGCATCTTCCACATAATACTCGGGCATCCAGAAGCCATATCCTCATCGCCTTCCTCACTGTGAAAACAAATGTGGAAAAAACAAATAGATTAATTCTCTGGCTTGTACTTTCAAAAATGTAACTCAAATCAGAAATAATTTCTCTACAATAACAGCAGAACATCAATTTTGAGTGTGTGAAATAACATTATATCACTCAAAATGTATACCGTGTAAATTATGTGAGACGGGGTTCATATAATCTTTTCAATATTTAATAATATTCCGTCTGTCATATATTTATATTGTGTATATACATATTATGTATGCATGTGTGTATATATAAATATATATAATATAAGTAATAATTGTAAGTCGCTTTGGATAAAAGCGTCAGCCAAATGAAATGTAATATCGTGTTAAATTCAACATCTATATGTCTTGTTTATTTCAACAAAAAGAACAAGAAACGGCATCTATCTTCTTTGTTTGTTGTTGAGTGTGTGAAATAACATTATATCACAAGATGGATGCCGTCGTGTTATTGTCACGTGTGTGAAATTACTATAGATGAATACACTCTTAGACCAAATAAATAACAAAAAGATAAAAACAGATGAATACTCTTACACCAAATAAATAAGTAATAGATACAAGCAGAGAGATTACATACCTTTCCGGTGACGGAGGTTCATAATCAGATTCATTACTGTCCCCTTTATGTGTGACGAGATCACTATCTTCCAACGGAGAGTCCTGAAATACGATGTCCAATGCCTCCTGGACGGACAAAAAATTATTCTTTCTGGCTGCCATTGTTACAATGAAGACAAAGAAAACAAATCCTGCTGTTTCGCTGATCGATCTGCCGTTCTCTGCTCTCCTGTCGCCGCGGGACATGCTATGCTATGCTATACTATGCTGCATGCTAGGGGTGCAACGGTTCACAGAAGTCACGGTTCGGTTCATACCTCGGTTTGGGGGTCACGGTTCGGTATGGGTTTCGGTACAACAAGGAAAAGCAAAAAAAAAGTCCCAAATGCATTTTTTTTTGTGCTGTTATTTATTTTTAGCAGTAGTGCAAGTTTTGGTATGAAAATAAGGAACTCTAAAATTTGGAATCATTAACTGTATTACAGTTTAAAACAAATCACAAACAGTAACACATACACTCAGATGGCCATATTATTTATAATGGCTGATGTCAAACACAAAGTTTAAATAAGCTATACAACTAAAAAGAATGTCTTGAACATATTAAAATAAATAATAAGAAAGTGTTTCAATCACAAAATAAAAGGCAATACAGAACTGTATAACATCTCCTGATGTCAAAATATAAAATAAATACAATTATAAATATAAAACAAAATAAAATCTGTAGCCTACCTTTAGGAGCAATGTCTAAAATGTGTAATTAACTTGTGAGAGTGTGAGGCCATTATGCCTAAATAAAGGTACTCAAGCTTTACTCTATTTTCAAGTTTTTCTTCAAAAAGATGAGTTTGTCTACGTTGTCAGTAGTGAGGGCAGATCTGTTGGCGGTAACTATGTCACCTGCCGTCGAGCAAACCCTCTCGATGGGGACTGAGACTGACTTGGATGTGATTGAACATGTTTGACATAGTTTACCGCTAGCATACCGCCCCGTTGTCGAACAACGCCGACACACCGTCCTCGTCCGATCCACAACTCGCACCCCATCATTGTTGAAGTCCACAGGGAACCCGAAATGTTCCCACACACCTGATTTAAAAGAAGCAGGTGGGCCTTCTAGCTCCTGTGTGTTGTGTGAACTCGCCATAGATAACTTTTGTTTTTGTTTTTTGTTGTGTTCTTTTTCTTCATTTGTTATTTACGGGCGGCTGGCTTTTAGGCGCAAGACCGCCCCCTGGATTATATATTGTGTAATACTGCCCTGAGTGACAGACTTTTTTTCCCACTCGTACAAAAAGGCGTATTCGTCCCGTACCGTCACGGTTCGGCACATGCAGTCACACGGCGAATACGCCTTTTTGTACGAGTGGGAAAAACAGTCTGTCACTCAGGATACCGTTACACCACTATTGCATGCGTAACAAGAGTGGGCTGTGTGTAAACCAGCTATAATGCCTTTACTTATACTTATGCAAGATCCTATCTCTGGAACCCATTGGTTGATGTGGGTGATTGACACCTTTTTTTAATCAAAATACGTAAATATGTTACGCCTGCGGAGGGGGAGCTATGCGTAAACTGCATCTCCCGCAGCTGAAGCCACAGACTATTAATCGTTGGACCTACTCTTCTGCCGTGAATGAAAGGATTGATTATCAGTAATAATTTTAAAGTGACAAGAGACATTGGATTAACCTTGAGCAGCATTTTTATTCCTTTGAACACAACTTTTGATCACAAAACAGCCAAGGTAAGACCTAATTATTGTCATGGATTTGAAAACTGATATTGTTTACTTGCTGTGTTCTGGCTGCTAGCTCGGTTAATGTTGTGCCTGTAGTGATGGGGTGTATACCCATGGAATATGTGGAATCTCAGCTTTCAGAAAATGTGTTGTTTGTGCAGAAAGTATGAATTATAAATGATGAATTATGGTTTTTGTGAGTTATGAGCAGAAATAGCAATTGCCCGTTTTTGCCATGGGCTCATTTAGAGGCTTCTTGTGAGACTTATCTTTCGAAAAACATTTTATTTTTTTTGTATCGTCAGTTAGCCAAGTTTCCTCCGGTCAGATTGGTATGGAATATTAATAGTTTCATGAATGACACTTCAGATATAGCACTGTTGCTACATATATAGCATTTTCGGACCCGAGCTCGGGTCCGTGGGGCTTAAGAAGTTAAGACACTAAGACTAGCTGGTCCCTTGTAAAGGTGAGTCCACCTTAAATGAGCAGTCAGTAAACAGCAGGTGAAAGTCAGGACATGGGAACTTGGTCCTGAGGAGATGTAAAGATTATTAAACAAGAAATAGTCGAGTCAAGAGGTCAAAGAAAATAAAGATTTATGATTATTAGCTAATCGGTTGCAGGTGGGTGAACATATTACATGTAACGGCATTGCACAAACATTGCAGCTCTATTTTTCCTCTCCTGTGTGGACTCTCATGTGTGTCTTTAAACTATCACTCCGTGAAAAAGCTTTCTTACAGACTGAGCAGCTGTGTGCTTTCTCTCCTGTGTGGACTCTCGTGTGTTTCTTTAAATTTCCACTCAGTGAAAAAGCTTTCTTACAGACTGAGCAGCTGTGTGGTTTCTCTCCTGTGTGGACTCTTGTGTGTGCCTTTAAATCTGTACTCTGTGAAAAAGCTTTCTTACAGACTGAGCAGCTGTGTGCTTTCTCTCCTGTGTGGACTCTTATGTGTTTCTTTAAATTTGCACTCTGTGAAAAAGTTTTCTTACAGACTGAGCAGCTGTGTGGTTTCTCTCCTGTGTGGACTCTCATGTGTGTCTTTAAATGTGTACTTCGTGAAAAAGCTTTCTTACAGACTGAGCAGCTGTGTGGTTTCTCTCCTGTGTGGACTCTCGTGTGTGCCTTTAAATGCCCACTCTGTGAAAAAGCTTTCTTACAGACTGTGCAGCTGAATGGTTTATTTTCAGCACTAGGTTGTGGATCACTGACAGATTCATGTCTATTTTTCAGTGAGTGTGAGCCTGATGCAGGTTCTCTGGCCTCCTTCCAATCAGCACTGTCTTCAGTGCCAGGTTCAGAAGAGTCTCCAGTGTCGTCCTCAGTCTTTGGTTGTAAACTGCTCTCTAGATCTGAGTTCCTGGCTGGTTCTGGTCCTCGACGGTCATCTCCATCAGCTTCTGTTCCAATGTGTTCAGTTTGTCTTTGATGAGGCTGAGAGGACTGAGGTTTCTCTTTATCATCTTCACTCTTCACAGGGTCAGGAGTGAAAGTGAACTTGGTGATCTCAGCCTCCTCCAGCTCCTGAAGTTGCTCTCCCTCCTGACTGATCCTGAGTTCCTCCTGTTCCTGCTTAATGTGTGGGGGGGGCACTGGGTCCTCCGGATCCCGACTGGTGCTCCACTCCTGCTGGTCAGGGAGAAACTCTTCTTTAACCTCCACCAGCAGCTGGACATCTGCAGGAAACAGGAAACACACTGTCAGAACGAATTGTTAAGTGTTAGCATTTACAAATCTAACCACATTTTGCAGCCCTAATTAATGCCTTTGTTTTTATATTTTCACATTATCTTTCTTAGTTCCACCTATTGTGTATTTATGTTGGCTCAATTCACCTTATGTAGGCCCACCCCTTTCCACTTCCAGTTAAAAATTAAAACGTTTTTTCTTCTTCCGGCCTAGCACTAGCTGCAATGTAAACAATGAATTGTATTTGAGATCGTTCACAGATACACTACGCCGACAGTAGAGAATTACAATACTCTGTTACAAATACAAATCCTGCATTCAAACCCTATTTAAGTAAAAGTATGCAAGTATTAACCTGTTAAGCCCAGCGCCTGTTTTTCAGGTCTCAGGCTTGAAAATGACATTCCCAGAACAAATGACCATATCTTCCCTTCTAAAAAGGGTTAAATTAATAATCTTTGTTCCCAAAGAAAGGTTACACCTGTTAGTTGGATGTAGAAGTGTCAGAATCAATAGATTTTTTTATTTTAAAGTAAATTCTGATTTAACACAGTAGTATTGTGTCTGTTAAAAAAAAATGTCTTACTTATAGTGAAACCTTGAATGATGGGATGGGAGACTAAAAGCTGTAGGAATCCAAACTACAACATATAATAAGTACCCTGTATCAAGATTGATGCAAAACAAGTGAAATTTGACCTTTTTAGAAAGATTTAGCAAAAAAAACGCACTTCTCTCAATCAATCAATGTTTATTTATATAGCCCAATATCACAAATGTTACATTTGTCTCAGTGGTCTTCACAGTGTGTACAGAATATCAGTATGACAATACGACACCCTCTGTCCTTAGACCCTCATATCGTACAAGGAAAAACTTCCGGAGAAAACCCACAGTTTAAAGGGAAAAATGGCAGAAACCTCAGGGAGAGCAACAGAGCAGGGATCCCTCTCCCAGGATGGACAGACGTGCAATAGATGCCTTGTGTACATTGAAAAGATAATACATTTGCAACATAGGTAGTCCAAATGTTTGGAAATGCATGTGTGTATAATAGGAAGATGAAATCCACGAGGATATCCATCCAGGACCAGATCCAGACCACAGCCACGACTCGCGATCCAGGGCTCGCGATCCAGGGCTCGCGATCCAGGACACAGGACCGCAGGATCATCCATGACTCCGGATCCCTGGCGTATGTAGACACCAAAAAGAAAGACATTTGGGGAAGCTGGGTTAATCGGAACATGAGAGTACACAGGTATAGACAGAGAGAAGGAAGAAGTAAGATGTCCCCCGACAAACTAAGCCAATATCAGCAAAACTAGGGGCTGAATCTAATCAGCCCTAACTATAACCTTTATCAAAAAGGAAGGTCTTAAGTGCACTCTTAAAAATGGATAGGGTGTCTGCCGCCCGAACACAAACTGGAAGCTGATTCCACAAATGTGGAGCTTGACAAGAAAAGGCTCTGGCTCCCATTGTACTTTTAGAGATTCTAGGAACAACCAACAACCCTGCATTCTTGGAACGCAATGCCCTAGTAGGACAGTAGGGTATAATGAGTTATTTAAGGTAAGATGGCGCCTGTCCATTAAGGGCTTTGTAGGAGAGAAGAAGGGGGTCACGGTAGCCTTATCTTACTGATCCCTCTTAAAATAGAAAAACACACGTTACTTTACCAGCAGAGAGAAAATGGATTATTAAATTATTAATGTGACAAATAAAGAGCAGTTTGATTATTAAGTATTATTCTGTTGATCGATGTCATTACATTTGGTTAAAAGCACATAATGACTTGTTTATGACTCATTTTGTCAAAGTTTAGGACTTGGACTTGACTTGAACTTGCCCAACCTGACTTGAGACTCGACTTGGACTTGAGCGCAAAGACTTGAGACTTGACTCAGACTTGAGCGCAAAGACTTGAGACTTGACTCGGACTTGCAAAACAATGACTTGGTCCCACCTCTGGTATCATCCGCATAACAATGAAAGTTTACAGAATGATTCCTTATAATATTGCCTAACGGAAGCATATATAATGTGAACAAAATAGGTCCGAGCACTGAGCCCTGTGGCACTCCATGGCTAACTTTGGTTTGCGTGGAAGATTCATCGTTAACACGTACAAACTGAGAGCGTTCAGATAGATAGGACCTAAACCAGCCTAAAGCAGTTCCCTGTATGCCAACTAAGTGCTCTAGTCTTTGCAATAGGATATCATGGTCGATAGTATCAAATGCAGCACTGAGATCGAGCAAAACAAGAATAGAGACAAGTCCCTTGTCTGAGGCTATTAGAATGTCATTTGTGACTTTAACCAGAGCTGTCTCTGTGCTATGATGTGTTCTAAAGCTAGACTGAAAATCTTCAAATAAATCATTGTTTTTTAAGTAATCACACAACTGTTTTGCGACTGTTTTCTCAAGAATTTTTGAGAGGAAGGGAAGATTAGAAATAGGTCTATAGTTGGCTAAAACCTCTGGATCGAGGTTGTGCTTTTTAAGAAGCGGTTTTATCACTGCTACTTTGAATGACTGTGGAACATAGCCTGATAATAAAGACATATTCATAACATTTAATAAAGAAGTGCTAATTCATGGAAAAACTTCCTTCAATAGCTTAGTTGGAATTGGGTCTAACATGCACGTTGATGGTTTAGAAGAGAGAATCATTGAATGTAATTGTTCAAGGTTTATGGCTGAAAAGCATTTAGTTTACTATCTAGTGTAATATTAGAACTTACGTTTCCGGGAGCTGTTGATAACACTATACTGGTCAAAGGAAAGAGGTCATTAATTTAGTTTCTAAGAGTAACAATTTTATCGTTAAAAAAGCACATAAAATCATTAATAGTGAGTGCTATGGGAATAGAAGGCTCAATCGAGCTGTGGCTCTCTTGCGGCTTTCACACCAGCGCTTTTCAGTTTCTAGCTCCGAGCGGGAGCTTTTCTGGTTCAGCTCCGGTTTCCCATTTCAGCTCCCGCTCTGTTCACACAGCCCACTGGCGCCCCAGAGCTGCCCCTGCTGCGTCATGGCGTCACCGTTTACATCGCTGATTTGCTCCCCAACGGAAGCCATTACAGCGCTCACAACAACAACAACTGCGTCGGGTCGATGATCGTGTTGCTTTTAATCACATTGAATAACGACTTCTCCAACCTTATACTTTGCTCCAGAGTGCCGTGGTTCATTGTTTATTAATGTGTTTCTGCAGCATTTACCGACCGCTGCAGTGCTGGTTGCTCTTCCACGGGAGTTTATTCTCCCGTTAGCTCCCGGTTGTATTCACTGTGCGACTCACACAAGCAGCTGATGCATATCCCCAGTTCCCCTTAGCCTAAGTGAATGTGTGTCAGTCTTAATTGACACTGTTTGGTATCACAACGCTGTTATGAAAGTTTCTCTGGTATAAAACGGGTGATGTTAGCATAGCAACCGAAGCTAAACTGACGACTTGTATCTGAAAGCTGCAATAATACAAAACACCACGTCTGCCTCTCTCCACAATGATCGATAACAGTGAACGGATGGTCAAAGTAAGGTACAAATAAACAGAATCACACGAAGCCTGGTTAGTGTTGCCTGACTTTATAAAGTGTGTTTATAAGCACACTGCTTGTAGGCAGGCATGACAGTCGACCCATGTTCAGGGGAGGTGGGTTTAGTTTCCTGCACGCCTCGACGTAAGCGACGTCGCCTCTTAGCTCCAAAGCTCTTGCCTCTGGACCGACAATTTTTTGGAGCTGGAAATGAAGCGGATTCCGGAGCTAAGAGCCGGCGCCGCTGCGGTGTGAACAGGAAAACCCAGCGCTTTTCAGGCTCTCGCTCCGAGCCGGAGCTGAAAAGACGCTGGTGTGAAAGGGGCATCTGTCAGCCTGGCAACAGCGCTGAAAATAAATCTTACATTATTCTTATTCTCATCTATTAATGAAGAGTAGTAGGTTGCTCTCGCTTTACGCAGTGCTTTCTTATATTCATTGAGAGTAATATGCCAAATTAAACCAGATTCTTCAAGTTTAGTGGAACGCCATATCCTTTCAAGTTGTCTAGACTTTTGCTTTATTTTGCGGGTTTCGGCATTATGCCATGGAGCTAATCTATGTTGTTTTATTTTCTTCTTTTTCGAAGGAGCAACAGAGTCTAATTTTATTCGCAGTGCATCAATAGCACTATCAACAACATGATCAATTTGGGGTGGTGTACATTTTGTATAAGTTTCCTCCCCTACATGCAGACATGCTATCGAGTTAAGTATTGGTGGAATCTCTTCCTTAAATGTGGCTATAGCACTAACAGATAGGTTTCTGCTGCAATAGCTTTTGACTAATGCTTTGTAGTCTCGTAATAGTACTTCAAAAGTTACTAAGAAATGGTCGGATAAAGCAGGATTATGCAGTTCGACTAATAGTTGCTCAATTACAATACCATAAGTCAGAACAAGGTCGAGAGTGTGATTATAGCAGTGGGTTGGTTTATTTACACTCTTTTAATCTTCCTGTTTTGTTGCACTGTAGTAGTTGTTACATTTACTTTTATTAGGTTATTATGTATGACACCTCTATTAGGTTTTACCTTAAATTGTCCTTGGGCAGACACACACACCGCTAATATTGGGTATTTTATTGAGTTCGGGATTCCTATGGGTGACTGCCTAGGAGAGAGCGCAGAGAAGCGTGTAAGACTGTGACTCTGCCTCCTGGTCTCAACTCCAGTTTGTCATGGATTAAGTCCACAAAGCCCTGAAATGTTTGCCGAAATGAGATCTGCACCTTCCAAAGTAGGATGAATGCCGTCTCTCTTAATCAGACCAGGTTTTCCCCAGAAGGCTGTCCAATTATTTACGAAGCCCACATTGTTTGCTTCTGGGGTCATTTGGGTGGATTTGACCTACAGTTGCAAGAAAAAGTATGTGCACCCTTTGGAATTACCTGGATTTCTGCATAAGTTGGTCATAAAATGTGTTCGGATCTTCATCTAAGTCACAACAATAGACAAACACAGTCTGCATAAACTAATACCACACAAACAATTATATGTTTTCATGTTTTTATTGAACACACCATGTAAACATTCACAGTGCAGGGTGGAAAAAGTATGTTAACCCCTAGGCTAAAGACTTCTTCAAGAGGTAATTGGAGTGAGGAGTCAGCCAACCTGGAGTCCAATGAATGAGACAAGATTGGAGGTGTTGGTTAAAGCTGCCCTGCCCTATAAAAAATACACACCAGTTTTGAATTTGCTATTCTTAAGAACCATTGCCAGATGTGAACCATGCCTCGCACAAAGGAGCTCTCAGAAGACCTACAATTAAGAATTGTTGACTTGCATAAAGCTGGAAAGGGTTACAAAAGTATCTCTGGAAGCCTCGATGTTCATCAGTCCACGGTAAGACACATTGTCTATAAATGGAGAAAGTTCAGCACTGTTGCTGCTCTCCCTAGCAATGGCTGTCCTGTAAAGATGACTACAAGAGCACATCGCAGAATGCTCAATGAGGTGAAGAAGAATCCTAGAGTGTCAGCTAGAGACTTCAAGAAATCTCTGGCACATGCTAACATCTCTGTTGACGAATCTACGATACGTAAAACACTGAACAAGAATGGAGTTCATGGGAGGACACCACGCAGGAAGCCACTGCTGTCCAGAAAAAACATTGCTGCACGTTTGAAGTTTGCAAAAGAGCACCTGGATGTTCCACAGCACTACTGGCAAAATATTCTGTGGACAGATGAAACCAAAGTTGAGTTGTTTGGAAGGAACACACAACGCTATGTGTGGAGAATCCAAAGGGTTCACATACTTTTTCTTGCAACTGTATCTCTGGCCCCTCTTGCTCGATTTTGCTGAATGACATCTCTTTCTAACCGTCAGAGCCAATGGAATCGAGGGGAACTCCCACATACTCCTTATTTGGTAATGTGTGTGTGTGTGTGAGACTGACGCATAGCCAAAACCGGAAGCTGCAATAACTCTGGTGGCTACCATTAGCAGCTAACTTTTACTCTCCGATTTTTACATAACAATGGAATTATGGATTATAAAAAAAAATTATCACCCAGAAACATTACCAACCTATGGATTAACCGATTCAGCCGCGTTCTTTCTCGTTGTAATGCCATTGAACAAGTCTTTTGATCAGATTGACAGCTAAAGTCAGACGATCTCCCGTAAAAGCTACGTAAAAGTACGTGTTGTGATGTCTGTGTTTGCTTCCTCTGTCGCGAGTTTGGATCACTCCGTGATAATACTATACCTAAATAATCTGTGGAACCTCAGCTTTAATCGGATATCTTGTATGTGCAGCTACGATAAGTAATAAGGGTATCTTTTATCTTGAGTTCTGTGCCAAAGTGCGTTAGCATTTATCGCTCAGGAGTCATTTAGATGCTTCTTATGAGACTTGTGTTTTGCTTTGGTAAAAATGGTTTGTATCGTCAGTTAGCTGAGATTATTCCCATTAATCTGGTAGAACATATTAAAAGGTTCTTAAATATTAAGATCCCCTGAGACACAGTGTAGTGAAAAAAAAAGAAGTACCCGCCGAGGGGGACCTTGGGGCTTAACAGAACATTTGACGGCACCTTCTTATGTAAAAGTAATGATGGTGCAGTAAAATGTTCCCTGTCGGTGTTTAATGTATGATGTTTCTTGATTATTTCGTATGTTGCATTTTACTGCTGTACATGTTCAAAGTTGCACTTGTATAAATGATTATTGATGAGGGAACCTGCTGAATATTAAAATGTGTGTGTTTTATATACAGTACCAGTACAAGCTGGGACACACCTTCTCATTCAATGTTTTTGTTTATTTGAATATGTTTCTACTTCTTAGATTAATACTGAAGACATCAAAACTATGAAAGAACACATATGGTTAGTTGCAATACTGTAGTTTATGCAATTTAGGCCTATACATTGTTTATGTAACGTATGTGCCAGTGTGTCCATGGTTTTGAGTCTGTGTGTGTCTGTTGAGCACAGCGCCGTCTGTTTTTTGCAGTACAGTAAGTAAAGTAGGACTAAGCTTACCGGTAGTTTCTGTGGACCTGTCTGCCCGTTTTGTGAGTGCACTGCGCGCGTGCACACTTGTTTGGCATTGTTTGGGATGACCTAATTTAAAATAGCGTCCCCACCCAAGTAAAAAAATCCCCACTACACCACTGAATACTAGTGTATATCTCTCTCAAAATATATATTCTGTGATATATATATATATATCTATATATCTATATATAGAGAGAATACATTATAAATACATGTTGGCAATAATTGATTGATGATAATTTACATTAATTTATATTAACATTTGAATTACTTAATGACCTTCATACTAGTTCCCCTATGCTTTAACAAGTAACATTGTAGATGTGTTTAATTTATTATTGAACATATTTATTCATTGATTTCTTTATGAATTATCCTCGCGCAATTTGAATTAATCCAAAGTATTTATTTGTATTTGCTTTTTCACATTTAAAAAGAAAAGGTGAATAAAGAAGCACATTAAAACTAAATTATCAAATTATGTCACAATTAACCAACTAGTGCCTACATGTATGGGTAATACTTAAATCAGTAAATGAAATGGCATATTATTCAATGCATGGATTTTTATAAATATATTTATTTTGGTAGGTTTGCTCTTCAGTAATACATCTTAATTATCATAATAAAGTACATGTGTCTAATAATACTTACATACAGTACTTTAACTTGTAAATCCAATCAAAGTTTCATTTATAAAAACACATTTAAAAGCGATTTTTGGTCGGGCCAAAGTGCTGTACATGTAATAAATACTACAATCACATAAAAACACATTACTACAATCACAATAAAAGACAATAAATTACAACCGATATATAAAAAACACAGGGAAAAGTCAGGAGTCGTGCTCCGCTCTGACTAAAAGGCCAGGGAGAAGAAGTGTGTTTTAAGAGTAGATTTAAAAACCCCTAGGGTCTGGGCCGACCTCACATGGAGGGGCAGAGTGTTCCAGAGCCTAGGGCCAGCTGCTGCGAAGGCTCGGTGCCCTCGGGTTTTGAGCCTGGTCTTGGGCACTATCAGCCGCTCTGGCTGGGGTGTAGCGCTGGAGGAGTTCAGCTATATAGACCGGAGCCAGCCCATTTAGGGCTTTGAAAACAATAATGGAGTATTTTCACAGTGTGGTGTTTCTACTTTTACTTCAGGATCTACTACCTGCAGCAAGTGCAGATAAAGGGTCTAAAGTGTTATTAATGTGATAATAAAGTGCTACTGAAGAGTGTAAAGTGTTAATTAAGGGTAAAGGGAACAGACCTGCTCTGGGTATCCGGAGCTGAGGCTGTAAAACAGCGTCCAGAAGTTTCTGGAGTCTCTTGTTCTCCTCTTTGGAAAGAGACAGCTCCTCCTCGTACTCGGCTATCGTTTTTTCAAACAAAGCAAATATCTCTTCAGCAGCAGCGATGAGTCGCTGCTTCTTCAACGACAGCAGCATTTGGACTTTACTCATGTTTACTAGATCACCTTTACCTGCAAGCTCCGTTAAACACACCGTTTCTCTCTCCATCAAACTCTCAATCTGACTGGCGTTGCTAACGTGTTTCCAGCTAGCATGCTAAGCTAGCTCCTATAGTCCGAGGTAAACACTCCAGAAAAAAACAGCACACAGTCCATTCAGATATTTATCCAAACACACAGATGATGGATCAGTAGTGCTGGAGCTCACACACACTTTCTCAGGAACACAGAGAGAGAGAGAGAGAACCGTAGCGACGAGACGCCGTTACCGAATACAATGTGGGACGAACAAATGGTGATATCTTCTTCTTCTATTGTTTTTGGCGGATTGCAAACAACTTAAAAGGGTGCATACCGCCACCTAGTGTACATGAGTATGAATCATCACATCAATCCAACTCTTTAAACTATTTCCAAACATTTGGAATACCTATGTTGCAAATGTATTATCTTTTCAATTTACACACGGCATCTATTGCACGTCTGTCCGTCCTGGGAGAGGGATCCCTCCTCTGTTGCTCTTCCCTGAGGTTTCTCCCATTTTTCCCTTTAAACTGGGTTTTCTTTGGAAGTTTTTCCTTGTACGATGTGAGGGTCTAAGGACAGAGGGTGTCGTATTGTCATACTGATATTCTGTACACACTGTGAAGACCACTGAGACAAATGTAACATTTGTGATATTGGGCTATATAAATAAACATTGATTGATTGATTGATTGATCTAAACAACATTTAAATAAACCAATCAATCAATAAAACCATGAAATAAATAAAACAAAAATAGAAATCTATGTTCTTTCCTGACCTAATGTTAAATTATTTTTCCTACCCCAGTTTCACTCAAGAATTTCTGGTAGCTCTTACTCCCTCTCCTTTTGTTCCCACAACACCAACCACACTCCATTCCCCCTCTGCCTCTAAAACGTTAGCCTTTAATTGTTCTCTTTCCCCTTTATAAATGTCACAATGTAACAAGATATGTTCTCACATCTTCTTTTACTGCACAGTTCCCACACTTGTTACTGTCACTTTACCCCATGATATACAGCGTACTATTCAATGTGTGATTTATTCTGAGTCTAGCCATCATGATTTCCTCCCTTCTGTTTCTTTCTTTATGAATATGAATTGTAATTGTACTTTGTACTTTGTGATAGTCCTTGCCTTTCTGGTCTTTCTCCCACCTTTTCTGCCAGATCAATCAATCAATCAATCAATCAATCAATCAATCAATCAATCAATCAATGAATCAATCAATGTTTATTTATATAGCCCAATATCACAAATGTTACATTTGTCTCAGTGGTCTTCACAGAATATCAGTATGACAATACGACACCCTCTGTCCTTAGACCCTCACATCGTACAAGGAAAAACTTCCGAAGAAAACCCAGTTTAAAAGGAAAAATGGGAGAAACCTCAGGGAGAGCAACAGAGGAGAGATCCCTCTCCCAGGACGGACAGACGTGCAATAGATGCCGTGTGTAAATTGAAAAGAAAATACATTTGCAACATAGGATCATAGGGATCTACATCCCTTTTTTCTTAATGACTGCTTTTCCTTCTCCAAGTTGAATTGGTAATGTTATTTGCTTTTGTAGTGCACTTTTTGCGAATTTATCAGCACACTCGTTCCCTTTCACCCCCTCATGTGCAGGCACCCAGCAGAACTGCAGATCTATACCACCTCTGTGCAGTCTTAACAGGCTATGATTCAGTTCTATGATAATGTCTTCTCTGGCAGTTGTTGTTGATTGTATGCTTTGTAATATGGAAAATGAATCTGTACATATATATCCACCCTATCTGGTCTGACCTCTTCAACCCACTGCAATCCTATTATTACAGCAAGCATTTCTGCTGTATACACTGATAATTGTTCAGACGCTCTTTTTAAAAAGATATTTTAAAGTCTGGGATGTATATGCCAACTCCAACACACTCTTCCTTGTTCTTAGAACCATCTGTATAAATGTGTAGGTAATTGTAGTACTTTTCATTCAGATACATACTTCATTTATTTGCCACTCTTTTTTCCTTTCTACAATACTCATATCTATTTTAGCTTCTGGGGAAAGCCATGGGGGAATACTGCTAAATGGGGTTGCTTTGGCAAACGTGATATTCTCCACTCCATATGACCTCGTTCTCTCCTTACTCGTCCAGCCAAACCCACGTCCCTGGAATTTTGCATATTCCCACCAATCCTGTAATATTCTATTTGAAATATTTTCTTCTCCACTTCCTCGTAGTCTGACCCAGTATGACAGAGCAATTTATCTCTTCTGATCTCCAGATGTGTCTCTCCTGCTTCTATCAGAACTGCATTGATAGGGGATGACTTTATCGCTCCAATACACAGCCTCAATGCTTTATATTCTATTCTATCAATTTTTAAAAGCGATGTTTTTGCTGCTGCTCGATAGACGATACAACCATAGTCTATTGTGGACCTCATCATTGATCTGTAAATGTCTATTAATGCTTGTTTGTCTGCACCCCAGTTGAATCCAGCTACAGCTCGCAATACATTTAATACTTTTTAGCATTTTGTTTCGACTTGATTAATATGCATTTTCCATGTATATTTGCTATCAAACCACAGTCCTAGGTATTTGAACTCATTCACCTTTGTCATTGGACGATCATATTAGCTGTTGGCCATCAATCTTGCGTTTGTTTGTAAATACCATGTAGCATGCATGACTTGCTTTCTGGCATTTGTAATCCTCAGTTATATGACCACCTCTCTACTTTTTTAATCGCTCTAGCTATATTCTCCATTACGTATGGGGCATTTCTTCCCCTCATCCAAATAGCCCCATCATCTGCGTATAGAGCCGATTGGATGCATGTGTCTAAGCATGTAAATATGTCATTCATCATGATGTTAAATAATATTGGACAGACTGCACTCCCTTGGGGAAATACTATTTTATATTTCAAAATAATTGGAAATATATGCTCCAACATTTACTCTAAATGTCCTGTCTGTTAAAAAGGTCCTACCCAATTGTGCATTCTCCCTCCAATACCCATTCTACTCAATTTGATCAGTAACCCATCCCTCCACATAGAGTCATACACCTTTTCAATGTCAAAGTACACTATTGCCATTATCTCTTTCATTTTCAATGTTTTTTCCACATCGTTACTCACTCTTACTAATTCCACATCCAGAGCCCTTTCTGTTCCAGTACCTGTGAGAGCCTACGGACAATGATCTTTTCCATCCATTTACATAGGTGTGATGTAAGAGCTATTGGTCCATAGTTACTAATTCCACATCCAGAGCTGACCTATTATCCTGTCTCTTCTCCTTCACGTTTTCATTCTCTGCTAGTAACTGCTGTTTTTGCTGCCTATGAATATCACTGAGATGCTCCCCACTATGTACTGCTGCAAGTGTCCTTCCTAACATATCTGCTTTCTCTTTATCTGTCACTGCCAGCCTCTCCCCATCAACCAAAGCTGGAATTTTAATGGATTTCCTTTTCTTACTCATCCGCTTAAACATGGACCAGACATCTCCTAATGTTACTCCTCTGCCAATGGTAGAACTAAATTCTCTACATGTTCTTTTTTTTGTATATTTTATTGTTCTTCGAGCTGCTGCCCTTTTCCTTTGAAACTCTATAACATAATTTTGAGTCATGTTTTTCTTTATTCTCTAAATGCATTATTTCGCTCTTTAATTGCCCTGCTGCATTCCTCATTCCACCATGGCACCACTTTCTTCCTACCCTTGGTTGTTGTTTTGGGTATACTGTCCTCTGCTGCATTTAGTATATGTTGCGTTATTTGGCTTGTAATGACCTCTATGCTTCCCTCTGATGTTAGCAGGTGTACCGACTCCTCACACCATATCCTACATTTCCCCCAATCAGCTTTAGCAAAGCACCACCTGGTTATTACACCTCCTTCCTGCATATATACATTAGTATTCATTTTAGTAAGCAAACAAATGACATCAGTTATGACATCACTTACCTGTCATAACTTATCTCGGATTTGTAGTCTTTCTAGTTGCATATTTTTCAGTCTTATATTTCAACAGTTTTACGACAAACTGTGACTTTTTTGACATGGAAATGATTGTTTAAGATTGACAAACATCATATGTGTAATTCATGGCACAATTCAAACGGGATCGAAATATACGTTTTCTCTCCATTGACTTCAATACATAATTTTCCCGAAATAAGGTCCCATGGGTCGGAAGTAGATGGGCGGGACTTTGCCTCTCTATAACGGTGATCACGGAGAAACTCATCTCCTCATTGGCTGTGATGTTAAATCATGTGACTGTGATGTAGTTCCTTTATAGCCTAACGCTAGCTTTTCACTTGTGTGAAAGAACAGGTATTGGATGTTCACAACTCAATTTTTTTTATAAATACCATAGGTGTAATCGTTATTAGACATTTTAATGAGGAAATGTTACATATTATATATTTTAAATAAATAAACCCACCACTGGGAAAGTTGAGAAATAAAAATATCTCTGTGAACATCACATTGAACTTTTGTGTAACTTGTTAGTAATGTTTTAAGAGATCTCTATTTAAAGTGATTGTTGGTTATATAACAAGAGCATTTTCCCTATTTATCTTCCATGTCCATGAGGGAATATTGTTAACCATCAGGCAGTGCATGCAGCCCCGTAATCCAGTTTCTGTCCCTCAAATCTTTGGAAACAGTCTGAAAAACGGCTACGGAGAAGACGAAAAACCGTTTTAAATTATGACTTTTTTGCTTTAATCACTCCGACTGAATTAATCACACGTGACTATGTTTCACTCATGTTCCCGGTAATACCTTCCACTCTGTTATTGCTTCACTTTTTTTCATAAAAATAGTCTAAATCAACTGCAGTGAGTAACATTTCCATGAAGATATTCAGAAAATCAATACCACGAAGCACGTGATGAGGTTTTTCAGTGTCTGACAGGCTATTATAGACAAAGTATGCTGCAATAGCACTGAATGTTATTATTGTTATTCTCACATGTTTTTAATGTATCTAGTTTTACATGAATCTTTGGTTGTTTTTCGTAGTGCACATTTTGCTGGTTATGTTTGCTGACACCACCCAATGGCGGTGGTGGAAGGTTCACCTCTGCTCCGCGCGTCCCTTGATGACTGATGAGCTGGTCAAATTACAAAAGAAGGAACTCAAAGCACCAGGATAAAGGTTAAACAATAATCTGTTTTAATGGTAGAAGCAACAATACACAATACAGAGCACTCTGCAATAGTGCAAAATACAGAGTGCTCCGGGCTCAATTTCTACCACCGTGTGATATACGTACCACGACAGCCAGTCCGAAAAAGAGCGCAAAGCATAAGAATATCATAATATTTATACACACAAGTTGGCAGGGGTTGTGTTGGTTGCTCCTCCCTATCTATTTGTTTTTGGCGATTTCACTTCTGGGCGAGCTAGCCAGTGAGTTGGCAGTTCTCCATTGGCCAGTTTCACTTCTGGGTGGGACCCTAGGCAATGAGTCAGCAGTTGTTGACTCCATCTGTTTCGCCCCCTCTCCTTACAGTGTGTGTGTGTGTGTGTGTGTGTGTGTGTGTGTGTGTGTCCCTCTGCCCTCAAGCAGTCTCACAACAATGCTTTGGAGTCATGACAGAACGCACACCCATTCCCCTTTAACGCACACACATTCCTCTTAAACATATTCAACACACACACATCTGTTTAAGCCAACTACTCCAAAATGTTGTGGCAATTTAGTTCTCATAACATGAAAGAATAAAACAGAGAGAAATCAATAAAACACAAACACAGCTATAGTTGAGCAGTAATTATACAGCATATAGCCACTGAAATGAACACACACATATTTGATCATGCAGCCTATCACACAAATGTCACATGTTTTTCCTCTGAAAGCTATACTTGTTATAGGTTTAAACGTCATCGTCTCATGACATCCATAGGATTAGCTAACTAACAAAGGTTAACTGTTCTTATATCCTAAGGCCTTCTCTGAACTTCCTTCCACCCCGAAGTCAGCTCACTTAACATGAATACATCTATTGATAAATCAGAAGGACCATTGTCTCTCTAACTGTGTGTGACCCAATTCAGAAACACTCCAACATCCTTATCGTTTCTTAGCTAATGCATGCTGGATATGCACCACTGAAAAATACGTATCAACGGGTAATCATTTGACTCAAGGCAGAAATCACAGGTTGTACTGTACCTTACCAACTCACAATAAGCCAAAAAAAACACCTTTTGATTATAACACAAAAGTGGAAGAAAAGACCATTTGGGCTAATCTACTTCTACTTAAAATGGGACATCATTATAGGAATATTCAAGTTTAACACACATCCTATATATCAGGGGACTTAAAAATGAATATACCAGAAATACGCTGTATTAAACTTTCTGCTATAACACGTTACTTTAATACTTCAAATCAGCCTTTTGATCTCACCTCAAGAGATCAACTTACACAAGGCATTTTGAAACATTGCCACTGTCATTCTTTTATACTGTGTCCGTCCCCCAACATTATATAAATCCATCAGAAACTGAGACCTTGAGTACTTGAAACCTTCATGGAGACAGAACACAACTTTCCAAGGTAGTGAAGGAACTATTAGAGGGGTAACCTGAGTGCTAGAAAGCAGTATCCTTGTGTGGTGAATCATCATGGTCCTCCTCCCCCTCAGAGGAATACGCCAACAAGGGCATCTGATAAGGAGAGGGAGACACAGCTTTCCCTTCAATGGTGGAACTGATCAGAGGGAAGTAGAGTCCTCTGGTTCCCCGAGAAGTCCTCTCTCTTTGTCCCCCAACCCGCTGACGGCGGCTTCTGGGCCGTCTGCTGGATGGATGTCCTCGGGGTCCTTCTCCTCCGGTCCGCTGATGGCGGCTTCCGGGTCGACCTCCTCGACGAGAGCCAGGTCCGTCCTGATGTCGTCCAAGGTCCTAGCCGGAGGTTTTCCCGACCACACACTGGCTCCAGTGTTACCAGTTGTCCCCCTTTCCTTCTAGGCGGACTGCATGGGATGTCCTCTGGGTCACTCTGTAGGGGCCGGAGAACCTGGGGTTGAGCCACTTGGGCTTGATGACTTTCAGCCAGACGAACTACGCTGTGTTGGCCTCGTGCTTCTCAGGTCCCCCTTTGGCATCAGCAAACTGTGTGGAGAAGTCTGATACCCACCCCTCAAGTTGCTGGAAATAAGGTTTCAAACTGATGACCTCTACCTCCTTTCCTACGCTCAGGGCTCCTGGGCCTGGTAACTGATGGCCATGGGTCAGCTCAAATGGGGAGAAACCTGTCCCTCAGTTAATAGAGCTCATGATTGACATAAGGGCTAGAAGCAAGGCGTCTAACCATTTCATGCCTGTCTCCTCACATGCTTTGCAGAGTTTTTGTTTGATGTTCTGGTTCATTCTTTCTACCTTTCCCTGAGATTGGGGGTGATAGACGGCTCCAAAACTGTGTCTTAGTCCTAAAGACTGTTCTACTGAGCGTAGGTCATGGTTCTTGAAATGGCTGCCATTGTTTGTCGGACCTCGCTTTTCTAGGAAACCTATGTAGTGGAATGTAATGCGTGACTATGACTAAGAACTTGATCACTGAGTCTGCATCTTCGTTATACCCCTGTTATAATACAATCAATATTTAGAAACATGTCAACATTCATCAAACAGTATCTTATAGACATGGAGCAGGTTCATTCTAAAACTGTCAATCAATGGTCAGATTGAACATCCGAGTTGGGGCGGCAGGTTTCTTTCAGTCCCTAAATGAAAAATGTAGATTGTGAATTGTATGGGAAGAAAATCCTCAGGTAATAATTGATTATAAGAAAATACCAAACCCTATTCACCAATGTACATCCACCATTTTCCACAGTAAACACTCCAGTGAAATGAAGTGTTTCTCTCCATCTTTCAGTCCTAAAAGAAACAGAATCTTCATTTTTTAGTTTTGAGCTTCACATTTTGCAAACCGCCGCAGCCTGTGGGAGTAAAATATCATCCAGTAGATTAGAAACGGGTCACATGTGCGGTTTTCCAATTTTGTAGAATTGTAGGATACCTCCCGTTGCCCACAGAGCCACAGAATAATGTGTTAGTCCAAAAACATGATTGATTAGTAGGGGTGTAACGGTATCCGTATTCATCCCATACCGTCACGGTTCGGCACATGCAGTCACACGACGAATACGCCTTTTTTTTTACGAGTGGGAAAAAAGTCTGTCATTCAGGGCAGTATCCACTACACTATATATATAATCCTGGGCCCTTAAACAACAAATGAAGAACAACAAACACAACAACAAAACGAACAAAATACAAGAAGAAGAGAAGTTAGTATGGCGATTTCAGATAACACACAGGAGCTAGAACCCACCTGCTTTTTTTAAATCAGCTGTGTGGGAACATTTCTGGTTCCCTGTGGACTACAATAACGATGAAGTGTGCGAGTGGTGGATCGGATGAGGGCGGTGTGTCGGCGTTGTTCGATAGACACGCCAAACATGCTAAATCATATCAGAAGGCATCACCCAGATTTGCCAATCACCGGAGCCCGGGAAAAAGGCAACAACAGTTCACCAGTTTATCCCGCTGTTTTAAGAAGCCAATAGACATGAAAGCCGTGAGACCAAAATAAATAACGGAAGCTTTTGGCATATGTTTTTCAACGACTTTGCGCTCTTGAAACACTTTCTTATTATTTATGATGTAATATTTTCGAGACATTCTTTTTAGTTTTACAGCTTGATGAAACCTTTTGGTTTGACATCACCCATTAGATAATATGGCCATCTGAGTGTGTGTGGTACTGTTTGTGGTTTGTTTTTGACTGTTTAATACAGTTAATTATTCAAAATGTCAGAGTTCCTTATTTTTAAACTGAAACTTGCACTACTGTTCAAAATAAATAACAACAAACCTGGAATTATGCATTTGGGACTTGTTTTTGCTTTTTCTTGTTGTACCGAACCCGTACCGAACCGTGACACCCAAACCGAGGTACGAACCAAACCGTGACTTCTGTGAACCGTTACATCCCTATTGATTAGTCATTGTTTTAAATCATGCAGTTACACTGATCACATGCAGACATACACTCACACTCAGGTTGTAAGGTCAAGTTTGGTCAGGTTCAACCCAGAGTCAGTCATTGACAGTGATTTTCTCAAGTCACACTGTCGGTCAGGGTCAAAGGTAATTTGGTCTCAGTCTTTTTGGCCATGTGTCGTGCTCTGCAGAGACTTTGATATTTCAGCATAGGCCAGTATCCTTTGTCTACAAAAATCTGTCATATATGGAGCGCCATCATTTATTAATTCACGATTACAACTATAATTTTCAGATATCTCTAACTTTTCATTGGGACAGCTGCTTCCCACACTTCCTGAATTTTGTTAGCCAAAAATGTAACTTCCTTATAGTACTACTACTGAGTTTATTAACATCTAATCTATATTAAATTGTCTAATAGATCTATTTCAGAAACTTGTGCATATAAATATTTTCTTGACTCAAAACATTATTAGGATCTGTAAAGCTCTGCCATGTATTTCTTAACTCATTATATACAAGTATCTTCAACTCTGGTCCACTTAAAGAAAAACGTTTAATCTCCCTAACAGTGCGTGGAACCTTGGGTGTCCAAACATGTAACAATCACTCCTTCCTTTATCAAGGATTTCAAAACAGAAATAATTTCATCTATGGTTTGTAGTGGAATTTAGGAATTATCACTTATGGTAGGTATGTTTTTACTTTTTAACATCTCTCAATGTCAGGTCATTACTAATTAAATGGATGACCAGTAGAAGGTGGTGACGCTTGTCTTCTAAACTCATAAACTGGTGCTGTGCGTTCCCTGTAAAGCTGCTGCAACACACACACACACACACACACACACACACACACACACACACACACACACACACACACACACACACACACACACACACACACACACACACACACACACACACACACACACACACACACACACACACACACACACACACACACACACACACACACACGATAGTTGGGATCGTGGCGAAATTCTCTCTGCAGACCCATTCTCACATTGTTTATCAACCTTTTTCTTACTCAATATCAAGCCACACTTATTGTTTTTACTTCGGCTTTGAGTTTGTGTGTGCTCAGGATGAGTTTGGCTGTGTTTCGATGTGTATCGCTAAACAAGGAAACAACACCTCCACGGAGCTCAGCGCGATTCACAACGTCCCGACCAATCAGAGCACACGTGCTCACAGAGAGGGTGGGTGCTGGAGCTATTGGAGCTACTACAACGAGCCGTTAAAGGCAGAGAGTGAAATTCAGTAAATACACACAGTTTACAGAGATGCTGTATGAGAAACCAATGTGAGTTTGGAAAATTGCACGATATAAATATATTCTATACCTCAAAAAATGGAATTATGATCGGTGGAAATGGCCATGACATGTCTCCTTTAAATCACTTCGGCGAGTTTCGCCCCGCCCCTCGCTCCAATGATCATTAGACCATTTAGTAAGGTAAAAAAACAAAAATATATCGCACTGTTGGCGTTGTTTAGACAACAAAAACGGAATGAAGCTCTCATTTCATAAACAATATTTGAGTACAGACACCATCCTGCAGAGAGCACACTACCCATCAGCACATTATTGGTCTAGCATCAATTTACAAAACATTTGCATTAAGACACTAAGACTAGCTGGTCCCTTGTAAAGGTGAGTCCACCTCAAATGAGCAGTCGGTGAACAGCAGGTGAAAGGCAGGACACAGGAACTTGGTCCTGAGGAGATGTAATGATTATTAAACAAGAAATATTCGAGTCAAGGGGTCAAAGAAAATGAAGATTTGTGATTATTATGGTTGCAGGTGGGTGAAATCAGGCTTAGGGAGTAACATGTTACATGTAAAGGCATTAGGTCATCAGGATACAAAATAGACGAATGTATTTCCTTACAGTTACAGGATCAGCTGACGACCAACACACTTATGTCTTTTGAAACAATTATGCCATTTAAATCTTTTGTCACAAACATTGCAGCTCTATTTTTCCTCTCCTGTGTGGACTCTCATGTGTTTCTTTAAATGATCACTCCTTGAAAAATCTTTCTTACAGACTGAGCAGCTGAATGCTTTCTCTCCTGTGTGGATTCTCATGTGTCGTTTTACATCTCTTTTCATTGTAAAAGCTTTCTTACAGACTGAGCAGCTGAATGGTTTCTCTACTGTGTGGACTCTCGTGTGTGCCTTTAAATGTGCACTCTGTGAAAAAGCTTTCTTACAGACTAAGCAGCTGAATGGTTTCTCTCCTGCGTGGATTCTCATGTGTACTTTTATTTGCCCTCTCTGTGAAAAAGCTCTTTTACAGACTGAGCAGCTGAATGGTTTCTCTCCTGTGTGGATTCTCATGTGTTCCTTTAAATGTGCACTCCGTGAAAAAGCTTTCTTACAGACTGAGCAGCTGTGTGGTTTCTCTATTGTGTGGACTCTCGTGTGTTCCTTTAAATGCCCACTTCGTGAAAAAGCTTTCTTACAGACTGAGCAACTGAATGGTTTATTTTCAGCACTACGTTGTGGATAACTGACAGATTCATGTCTATTTTTCAGTGAGTTTGAGCCTGATGCAGGTTCTCTGGTCTCCTTCCAATGAGCACTGTCTTCAGTGTCAGGTTCAGAAGTGTCTCCAGTGTCGTCCTCAGTCTTTGGTTGTAAACTGCTCTTTGGATCTGAGCTCCTGTCTGGTTTTGGTCCTCGACAGTCATCACCTTCTGTTTCCATGTGTTCAGTTTGTCTTTGATGAGGCTGTGAGGACTGAGGTTTCTCTTTATCATCTTCACTCTTCACAGGGTCAAAAATGAAAGTGAACTTGGTGATCTCAGCCTCCTCCAGCTCCTGAAGCTGCTCTCCCTCCTGACTGATCCTGAGTTCTTCCTGTTCCTGCTTAATATGTGGGGGGGGCTCTGGGTCCTCCGGGTCCAGACTGGGGCTCCACTCCTGCTGGTCAGGGAGAAACTCTTCTTTAACCACCACCAGCTGCTGGACATCTGCAGGAAACAGGAAACACACAGTCGGAACAAACTGTTAAGTGTTAGCATTTAAAAATCTAATCACCATTACAATGGGAGACATTTTGCCTTTGTTTTTATATTTTCACATTATCTTTCTTAGTCCCACCTATCGTGTATTTGTGTTGGCTCAATTCACCTTTTGTAGCCCAGCCCCTTTCCACTTCCAGTTAAAAGTGAAAACGTTTTTTTCCTTCTGGAAAAACAATGAATTGTATTTGGGATTGTTCACAGATACACTACGCCTACAGTAGAGAATTACAATACTCGGTTACAAATAAAAATCCTGCATTCAAACCTTATTTAAGTAACAGTATGCAAGTATTAACAGAACATTTGACAGCACCTTCTTATGTAAAAGTATGATGGTGCAGTAAAATGTTCCCCTGTTTGTGTTTAATGTTTGATGTTTCTTGATTATTTCGTATGTTGCATTTTACTGCTGTACATGTTCAAAGTTGCGCTTGTATAAATGATTATAGATGAGGGAACCTGCTAAATATTAAAATGTGTGTGTTTTATATACAGTACCAGTCAGTTAGGACACACCTTCTCATTCAATGTTTTTTGTTTATTTTAATATGTTTATACTTTGTAGATGAATACTGAAGACATCAAAACTATGACAGAACACATATGGAATTATCTAGTTAACAAAAAAAGTGTTAAAAAGTCAAGAATATGATTTTTATTTTAGATTCTTCAAAGTAGCTCCCTTTTTTCTTGATGACAGCTTTGCACCCTCTTGGCTTCTCTCAGTCAGCTTCATGAGGTGGAAACCTGGAATGGTTTCCATTAACAAGTGTGCCTTGTCACGAGTCAATGTGTGGAATGACTTGCCTTGTTACATACTACATTACATTGCATTTAGCTGACGCTTTTATCCAAAGCGACTTACAATAAGTACATTCGACCAGGAAGACACAACCTTGAAGAAAACAGAATCATATAAGAACATCAGGTTTCAAAGAGCCAATCGTTTCAAGTGCTACTCAACTGGCTTCAGGTCAGCCAGTCCTTTATTAGTATATAAGTGCTCTGTAAGCAGTTCTTTGTTAGTCATTCTATCGCTCGAAGTGGAGTCGAAAGAGATGAGTTTTCAGTCTGCGCCGGAAGGTGTGTAAGCTTTCTGCGGTCCTGATTTTGGTAATGTGTTTGAGACCATCAGTTGTGTTGTGCAGAGGTAGAGTTAGTGCACAGTGGAAAGTCCTATTTGACTGCTGTTTTAATCCATATTATAGCAAGAACGATTCAACCCAGTAAAGAGAAACGACCGTCCATCATCACTTTAAGAAATGAAGGTCAGTCGATCCGGAAAATGTCAAGAACTTTGAATGTATCGTCAAGTGCAGTCGCAAAAACCATCGAATGCTATGATGAGGCTGGCTCTCATGAGGACCCCCCGGGAAAGGAAGAGCAAGAGTTACCTCTGCTGCAGAGGATAAATATAGAGTTACCTCAGAAACTGCAAATTAAAAGCACCTCAGATCACAGAGCCCACATAGATGTTCACAGAGCTCAAGGAGCAGACAATCTTAAAGGTCCCATGACATGGCCATTTCTACTGATCATAATTCCAATGTTGAGGTCTACTAGAATAGATTTACATTGTTCAATTTTCAAAACTCACATTGGTTTCTCATACAGCATCTCTGGATAGTGTGTGTATTCACTCTCTGTCCTACATGCCTTGTAGGAGCTCCTGCCCCCGCCCTATGAGCCCACTGTGCTCTGATTGGTCAGCTCGCCCACTCTGCTCAGCCAGTGGTGTAGTGGGGATTTTTTTTACTGGGGGGGGGACGCTATTTTAATTAGGTCATCCCAAACAATGCTACACAAGTGCGCACGCGCGCAGTGCACTCACAAAACGGGCAGACAGGTCCACAGAAACTACCTGTATGCTTAGTCCTACTTTAGTTACTGTACTGCAAAAAGCAGACGGCGCTGCGCTCAACACACACACAAAACTATGGACACACTGGCACATAAGTTACATAAACAATGTATAGGCCTACATTGCATAAGCTACAGTATTGCAACTAAGCAGACAGCGCTGCTTCTCTCTCTCACTTTCAAAATCTATTTAAAACTCATCACAAACAAAATTCCCAAAGTTGTTGTGAAACAACATTGAATCTGGACTTGAAATTATTCTGATTAGGCCACACACACACACACACACACACACACACACACACACACACACACACACACACACACACACACACACACACACACACACACACACACACACACAGTCTATATGGCAGTAAAACAAGAATACAGTTTAAAAGGAGAGTGATTTGTAAAATATCCATAAAGAAAATGAAAATCTGTTTACAGTTCTGTTTCATAGGTGCTGAGAGAGGTATCCATAGATCTCTTCATGTTGCTCTCAAAGTGCAACAGATTGATGCTTTCAACTTCAATATTTAAAAACAAATCTTCCCTGGGGAGCATCCCCCCGGACCCACCTAGAGGAGGCGAGGACCCCCCTAGAGGAGGTGACGTCCACCCCCCACTAATAAAAAATAGCACTTTACCTCTGCCTATATGCCGTGAGCTGATTATGGAGCCTTCATTGTAACAGTAATTCAGATGCAATTAGCCTATATAAAAGGCCTCAAATTGGAAGTACTGTATGGGTCGTCTTTTTCACTCAATTCTGCAATAAGTAGATCTCGCCTTTCACCAAGGCTGAGGTCGGTGATCTTGGGCTTAAAAAGGTTGGTGACCACTGATCTAGAGACCCCCCCTCCCCGCAGCAACCCTATATCCACCAGTTAAAGGAAATACAACAAATGTGTTGTGTTATATTAGCTGTACAATTTACCACATATGGTGTTCTTAGCTTCCATACCTCCTGTGTTTTACGAGCGACTTATCAAGTATTGGCAAACGGCATACAACACGATTAAACATGATGGTATATAAAACCATGCCCGTACAACCTATAGAAATGCAAAACGCGCAGTAAACGTAATTCTGTCCTCCTGCTTACCGCGTCATTTATGAGAAAACATTTCATAACATTAACACAACATATTCGAGGTGGTTTTATATAACATATCCATATTTATTTATTTCTCCAAGTTATGTTTTTGTGTGCACTGAGGAGTCTCAAACAGGCGTTTGTTTAATCATTTTAAGATTGGCTTTAATCAATGTTTGAAAATGAATTCTTCATATATGATAAATGAGAGGTAATATTTTATTTATGGTATTATTTCCACATATTTCTCTCCATTCTTCCTTCTGCCAACGGTGTCGCAGTTTCTCGTCTCTCCCGTTTTTGTGCTTAGTGCGTACGCATGGGTTAGAGGCGTGAGTTTGCGTGGAGGACTGCACATTTTCGCGTCAAGTTAGTATTTTATAAATCGCAAACATTGCATAGAAACTGGCGCACGCCATCTTTTGAGCGTATATCCCTTTATAAATGAGGCCCCAGGTCTGCCCCTGGCTCCGCCTCTGCCCAGGTGTTCCTAATTCCACTCAGTCGTACTATAAAGGAGAAACTGGAGGAGAAGGAGGTCTCGTCTGTCCAAACGCCGGGAGACACTCACCTTTAATTATCTCTCTGCTACTTTTGAGCTGTGGACCATGTATCTGCTGATGTTTTTATGTTGAGCCTGGAGGACCTGATGGTCCAGTTTTCGCGGCTTTATTTTGTTTCCCATGGTATTTATTTCATTTCTGGTAAGGGGAAGGAAACTCTGGGTCCTACAGCCCGTGGTGTGGCTGGCTCGGGTTACCTCCTTCTGTTTGTGTCTGCTTTGCTGGTGTCACTGTTGGTGATTTATTCAGAATTCAAGGCACCCTTAACCAGCATGGCTACCATAGCCTTCTGCAGTAGCCAGACAAATATAAATTATATTCTGGATTTTTTGAACACTTTTTTGTTTACTAGATGATTCCATATGTGTTCTTTTATAGTTTTCATGTCTTCAAAATAAATCTACAAAGTAGATCCAATTTAAATAAATACAAAACTTTGAATGAGAAGATGTGTCCAAACTTTTGACTGCATCAAATACTAGTGTATATCTCTTTCAAAATATATATTGTGTGTATATATATATATATATATATATATATATAGAATATATTATAAATACATGTTGGCAATAATTGATAGATGAGATGAATTTATATTAACGTTTTAATTACTTAATGACCTTTGTACTAGTTCCCCTATTCTTTAACAAGTAACATTTTAGTTGTGTTTAATTTATTATTGAACATATTTATTCATTGATTTCTTTATGAATTATCCTCGCGCAATTTGAATTAATCCAAAGTATTTATTTGTATTTGCTTTTTCACATTTAAAAAGAAAAGGTGAACAAAGAAGCACATTAAAACTAAATTATCAAATTATGTCACATTTAACAACTAGTGCCTACATGTATGGGTAATATTTAAATCAGTAAATTAAATGGAAATGTATGGATTTTTATAAATATATTTATCTTTGGTAGGTTTGCTCTTCCGTAATACATTTTAATTATCATAAGTACATGTGTGTGGTGACCACCTATTTAACCACTGGGACATAATTCACTCATGGAACTACAGTTAAGGGTATTGTTTCCGCACGGACATATGTGTTGCTTACTGTATATATTGTGTTCCCTCCTTGCTTTTATTCCTCTTGTCGACCCGGGCTGCGACCCGACAACATGTCCTTTTCTGCTCCGCAATAAAGTTTACTTTTGCACCGCCTCCGACTCCCTATCTCTCGGTACTACATGTGTCTAATAATACTTACATACTTTTACTTAACCAACATTTTAATGCAGTACTTTAACTTGTAATGGAGCATTTTCACAGTGTGGTGTTTGTAATTTTACTTCAGGATCTACTACCTGCAGCAAGTGCTGATAAAGGGTCTAAAGTGTTATTAATGTGATAATAAAGTGCTACTGAAGAGTGTACAGTGTTAATTAAGGGTAAAGGGAACAGACCTGCTCTGGGTATCCGGAGCTGAGGCTGTAAAACAGCGTCCAGAAGTTTCTGGAGTCTCTTGTTCTCCTCTTTGGAAAGAGACAGCTCCTCCTCGTACTCGGCTATCGTTTTTTCAAACAAAGCAAATATCTCTTCAGCAGCAGCAGTGAGTCGCTGCTTCTTCAACGACAGCAGCATTTGGACTTTACTCATGTTTACTAGATCACCTTTTCCTGCGAGCTCCGTTAAACACACCGTTTCTCTCTCCATCAAACTCTCAATCTGACTAGTTTTGCTAACGTGTTTCCAGCTAGCATGCTAAGCGAGCTCCTATAGTCCGAGGTAAACGCTCCAGAAAAAAGAGCACACAGTCCATTCAGAGGTTTATCCAGACACACAGATGATGGATCAGTAGAGCTGGAGCTCACACACACTTTCTCAGGAACACAGAGAGAGAGAGAACCGTAGCGACGAGACGCCGTGAACGAAAAAATGTTGGACGAACAACTGCTGATATTCTATAACGGTAGGCAGTTGTATCAGGGGCGTGGCCTTTGTCGAATACAGCTGGCTGTGTCTGAAGCAGGAAGAAGAGGGAGGGCTTATCAAACTCTGACTCATTACAGGAGGGGGAGCAGACACTGAACTGTTTCCTCATTTGCAAACGGAGCCTCGCTTACAACCTGCTCCACATTTGAAAACAGTCTCAAGTTCAGCTGTAAAATATTTATTTTAAATTCAGGCTTTTGTAGCACACAGCTCAACACTCATGGTAGCAGTGGTGTAAGAAGTACTATTCTACTAAAGTAAAAGTAGAAATACAGGGTTTTACCCTGTAGTATTTCTACTTGTTACTGTGTAACAAGTAAAAGTACAAAAGCATTGGTATCAAAATATACTTAAAGTACCAAAAGTAAAAGTACTCCTTATGCATAATGGCCCTTTTCAGAATCGTATATATATAATAATATAATATATTAGTGCTGTCAAAATTATCGCGTTAACGGCGGTAATTCATTTTTTGAATTAATTGCGTTAAAATATTTAACGCATTTAACGCATGTGCAGAATGGCTCGCCCCATACGTGCCACCAGTGGCAGCGCCAGGGTATGGCTGGGGTAGGCTACACCCAGGGGCGCCGTAAGGGGATGAAAAGTTAGGACGATTCTAAGGGCCCGTGACTGACAGGGGCCCCAAAAAATGTTACAACATTAAGAACAAATGTTTAAGTAACCTTTCATCAATGCTCAATAATTAACATTAATAGAACGTTAAATTGATAATGTACTCACTAAACTTACGATTCATTTCACTTTTTTTCTTCCAAAAGTTAATTATCCAAAGCATCGAACACCCCCCTCTATTTAAATATAATGGTTTGGTCCTGCCTCCATACGCTGTGCGGGGCCCTTTCTAGCAGCAGAGAGTGAGAGCATGTGAGGAGGCTAGTACTTACGTGTACGATGTCTCAACGACTAACAAAGTCAGGCTTTCAAAAGAAAAGAAAGGAGAGAAAGACAAGAGAGAGGGACTAAAGGGCAACAGTATGTCACCCAGTTTTTCAAAAGAAAAGTTGGGTGTGGTCTATGAGTAGTGGAAATTAGTCTGTTAGCTAAGCATAGTCCATTATAAATAATAATTGTAATGTTTTGCTGACATTAAGTACTGTTACTATCTTCACAGAAAATGCAGAGGTTTTTAATTTCACTGCTCTTTTAGCTGACATTTAATAAATGCAGGTACATTTTTATCAGCTATTCATACTAAATCAGTTGTCCCTCCCCTGGTGCCAGGACCAACAGTTCCATCTTTAGGCTCCGCAGCCCTGTCCCCCCATAAGGCTTTGCAGTCTTGCCATGCTGTCCATTGAAAGCCAGTTGGCTAGAAAGCTGGACTTCAAGGACTTGATCAGTGACTTTGCCTGTAAGAAGGCTAGGCGCTGGGCTCTTGGTGAGTAAGGCTGAGCCAGGGCTCATAAGAACTGTTAAAGGGCAAGGCTATGGTAATGTTCCATTCAAAAATGTTATTAAAAAGGCATGTACACCATAAAAGATGACTATTGAGGTCTATTGTCAGGAATGTTAGTGTTATATCAAGTAATGAATTATACTGCAGCAGAATGTTGCACGTCTGCACAGTGTTATATATTCACCGCTCAGTGTCAGTAAATATTGTGCAGTTAGTATTGGACTACAAGATAGATGCAAGCCTGTACAGGTAGAGTTATTTAAAGCATAAATGAGTCGGTTGGGTTCTGGAGGTGTGGTTACAGCATTGTGCTTGGTTGGCGTGGCCTGTGCCTGGTGGTGGGGCCCAATGTGATATCTTTTCATGGGGCCCAAAATCCCTGACGGCGCTCCTGGCTACACACATACCAATAAATGGCTTAGCCCCACCATGAAAAATGATGTTAAAGTAAGCAAAATAAAGTCTGCCAACTCGCGCGGAGTAAATTGCACAGACAGCAGTTAGTAAGATTGATTTCAGTAACCACGGTTTTGAAAACTTTTGTCACGTAGTGATCGTCTTCTCAATAGAACATATTTGATAACGGCGTGGTGTTGTTGCAGGAAGTCCCGACGGAGAATACTCTTGCTGTAGTACAGGGCAGAGCCATATAATAGTAATAATATGGCTCTGGGACAGGGGTGCACATAACTGGTACGCAGGTTATGTGCGTAATCTGAAATGCGTACCGTCACTTGTGTCACAAAGCGCATTTGCGTACCGACGTACTTGTGAAGCTTTTCCAGAAGGCGGTTAGATCACCGGACGACAGAGTCGGTCTCCGTGTGCACAGACAGGGCTGCTGTTAACGTCGGTCTGTACAACGGAACTGTGCCAAAACTACGCCAATCGGCTGCGGAGGGAGACTCCCCCCTTCACTGGAGAACTGCGCTAAAACAGCTGACCACAACGTTCACACTCTGTGGTCACGAAGTACTCCACTAGCCCCCCCCCTGTCGACTTTCCTGAAGTACTCCCCCGTTGATAGAAATCAACACGTAATGAATTAAGACCCCACCGTTTGATGATTGATAGGTGTGTGGGTTGTCTTTCATTTTGACATGCAGAAAAATGTTATAATAAACATAGATTCTGTATGTTAAATGGATATATCCGCCTGCTTTCATTGATCTTTCCATTCCCACAACAATATACATAAATAAATGGCATATTTTGGACATAGTTCGAATGGTGATTAATCATGATTAATTTATTTTTAAGCTGTGATTAATCTGATTAAAATGTGTAATCGTTTAGACAGCCCTAATATATATATATATATATATATATATATATATATATATATATATATATATATTGAGTTACTGGGTTACTATAATGATTATTGATGTGTTTTATCACAGTTAATACATATACTGTAGAGCTAATTTGAATAACTGTATGTCCTGCTGCTGGCTATCTTATCCTATAAATAACTGTCAAGTGTGTTTAATAATTGATTTATATTTTTGAATTGTCTACTAATCTATATAGAAGTAAATAAAAGCTGTCAAATGAAAGCAGTGGAGTAAACAGTACAATACTGTCTTCTAAAATGTAGTGCAGAAGAAGTATGAAGCAGCATAAACTGAGATGCATTGGCATCAATCACTACTTACTACTTACTGTGCATAATGTTTAATTTTAGAATCACATATATTGAATTACTGGATTATTTCATTTTTTGTATATCAATGTGTTTGTTACATCCCTATTAAAGTGTAGAGGAAATGGAGACAGTAACACACAACAACCAATAACAGTCAGGGTGAAAGAGAACACAAGTGTATTTATTTACACCAAAAGAAATGCCAACAAATGTTCTTTAAGTGAGGAGACAAAGAAGATTATGCCAAATTAAATAAATTAATATAACACAACTCATACAAAAAGCCCTCACTATCTGTTCAATCATTTTTTGCAAATGCACATGTCTCCAATCCCATCTGCCCCCCTCCCCCCACGGGAACTCCACCTTTCTCAAAGAGTACACTAACACTTGAACCTGAACACACACATGCACGTGTGCAATACGTGGTGTGATGTGTTTTGGGCCATAACATTACATTACAACAGGATTGTACGGTTATGAATGCATCATAAGTTAGTTATGATGTAGTTAACACAATATTGGATGATAGAGTGATAAATCATGGGTCAAAATTGACCCGCGAACACCATGAACGGTAACAGCTTTCGAACACAACACAAGGGTTGAATATAGATGAAAACAGATTACTCAGTAGTATTCATGATTTAAGAAGCTGTTGAGATCTTCATATTAGGTTGAATAATTAAAACGAAAGTTAGTTATAATCAAATATAGTCAATTATATTCTTGTATAACCCACAATGAAAATGTTTCATATGTTATGGTTTTCTATATTTACAGTATAAACAAAGTGGTTTGTTAAGTTGAGTGTAAGGCCTATAATGGTTTAGTGTCACTGATAAGGGAGAAGGCCGTTTCTTCCCTCTCCCCTCACAGCAGTACACAGTGAGGGGGGCTCCTGACTTAAGGAGAAATACATTGAGGCCCCAAAAAGGTGGTTATGTCATAACCGAGAATAATATTTTTGCAAGTCCGGCAGAGTAGGGGTCATGTCCTTTTTACACAAACATGGAAAGGTGTGTCTTATGCCATAGCCATAGAATATGTCTGGTCATAGAATATGTCTGGTCATGTCCAGTCCTGTACATCAGAGGCCATGCCCAGTTTCCACAAATATGGGTATGGAGGAGGTGTCTTTGGGTTTTTCTATCCTGTCTTTGAGCATAAAGACACTGGTGGAGAGGGAGCAAACGAGAGAGAGCGGAGGGGGGGGGAGAGAGTTCCCCTGGTATACTCTCTCCCGGTAAAAGCTCTCTCCCTGAGAGCTGGGTTTTTGCTCTCTGTCAGGTTCTCTCAAACTTGGGAAATATCTCTCGAATTTCTTTGTTGAAAGTTGAGTGAATTTCTTTGTGAAATTAGTGGAATGAATTGATGTTTGTTGAAAGTTAGTACCCTGCCACCTGTAAGGAAAGGCCCTCCGAATTCATGCGGGACTAGTTGAAGTATACGCATGTGAATTGTGGACGAATGTGAATTGTGGAATGAATTGATGTTTGTTGAAAGTTAGTACCCTGCCACCTGTAAGGAAAGGCCCTCCGAATTCATGCGGGACTAGTTGAAGTATACGCATGTGAATTGTGGACGAATGTGAATTGTGGAATGAATTGATGTTTGTTGAAAGTTAGTACCCTGCCACCTGTAAGGAAAGGCCCTCCGAATTCATGCGGGACTAGTTGAAGTATACGCATGTGAATTGTGGACGAATGTGAATTGAATTGATGTTTGTTGAAAGTTAGTACCCTGCCACCTGTGAGGAAAGGCTCTCCGAATTCATGCGGGACTAGTAGAAGTATTCGACTGTGGAATTAGCAAAATTAGCTAATTTGTTGAATGAAAGTTTGAATGTGCTTTTTATTATCACCAGTCATTTATGAGGAAATGCCTCTAAATTCTATCAGGAGCTTTAAATATCACAACTGAATTGGGCAGTTGAAGTTACAATTTAGTGTAATAAATGTAAAACTGTGAATTAGGGTTGCATATTAGAACATGACCACAGCATGATATGTTTTGTAGGATTATAATGTTATAAAGAGAGAAGGTAAAAATCCTGTATAAGTTTGGACCTATTTTTCTTCAAATAAACTGATCCCACCTTTTGGACTGGGACAACTTAAAATACATCTGTGCTCTCCTCTCCTGCTTCAAATGTAATATTGCACCCTGCCGCACTCACACTAAGGTAGGGCCACACCTCGTTTACTGATATCAAAATCCTTCGGGATCACTTAAACAGATTTAGCGGGTCATCTGAATTGAAACAGCAGTTAATTGAACCTGGTTCTTCAGGAGTTGATAGAGGTGAGATCTTGCTGACGTTGGTGGATCTGAGCCAAGCAGTAAACTTACATAGACTCAATAACTTCTGTTCGGTCAATTAGTAGGTCTGAGTAATTTGCCGGAATACATGATCAGCTCCTCCCGACTCTTACCACCCCACTTTTCAAACAAATTCAGTTGGTTAAAGTTGAACAAATGTTTCTATAAAATCTAAGTTGATAAGAAAAAAGCCCAATAACTTATTTTCATAACACACTTGAAATAAACCCTTCCTATTTCCTCTTATGATAAGCAATCTGAGGCTTCTGTTTTAAGGAATGAGCTGCTAACAAGATAAATGAAACCCTCTGGAGAGCTGGGATGTAGGCTGTTTGTTTTCTTAAAGCATTTTCAAGTATTAAGGATAATTTACCTACATTTGATTTATTTTGCTGACTTATAAGTGAACTTATGAGGCAATATACCTAACCTCGAGTGAGGGGCCCAGCTCTTCGTATCATTTTGTGTATTTGGCCCTCGGTGAAAAAAGTTTAGACACTCCTGCTCTAAATGAATAACTGCTTCTGTCAGACCCTGAGGGGCATAAAGAAGGGCTCGTCCGGGATTTGAACCCGGGACCTCTCGCACCCTAAGCGAGAATCATACCCCTAGACCAACGAACCATGCACACATCAGTAGGCTGTCTATTATTGGATCTACAAACTGCCACGTTGTTCAAACTTCATGCAGTAGTCCAGTCTTCTTCAGATAAACCACAGTGCCATCTGTGGGACGTTTTTAGTACTGCAGCCAAAACGCAAGGCATCACTCACCCCAACAGTTTTCTAATTATGTCCTCCTGTTTTATGCTTGGAAAATATCAAAACATCTATGTAATTTAACATTTAATAACTGAAAGACACACCTTAAAGTCACCAGTATATCATACAATATTGTATTTATAATGTATTGTTTTCTCAGTCAGGCAGACATGGACATATTTATTTGAATGTTCGACTGTTTTAAATTGATATTAATAATTTTGTCACGATTTATGAGCTATATATATTTCCTGGCTTTAAATACTATATGCAGTGTGAATATGACATGTTTTCCTTTATGTTTACTTAATGGTAACAAACCTTTTTGATAGGATTATTCTCTTTTATAAATAATGTCTTCATACTTCCAATTTCTTTTTTCTTATTTTTAAACATGTTTTATTTTATGACTATTATTTGTAAATGTCTTTTGTGAATTAACTTAATGGAATTAATTAAGCTTCTGGGTGTGAATTATTTTATGTTTGTGAATTTAGTTGCATTTATTTATTCCCTCATTTACTTAATTTTACAATAAGTAGGCTCTTGTGACAACATTGATCTTCATCCTTGTGTACGCACATATCATTATTTTAGAAATGACTGTAAATATTAAATTACATAATTGAGTTAATAAATTAAAGTAATTTTCTGATAAAATTATACATATCAAAAGGGATGGATAAAATTCCTCTGTATAAACTCTCTGGCAATTAATAGATTTCTTTACAGTATATTTTAAAACGTGTACGCTGCGTACTGCACCTTTAAATGCATTCAGACCATAGATTCAGACCCAATCAATCAATGTTTATTTATATAGCCCAATATCACAAATGTTACATTTGTCTCAGAGGTCTTCACAGTGTTTACAGAATATCAGTATGACAATACGACACCCTCTGTCCTTAGACCCTCACATCGTACAACGAAAAACTTCCAAAGAAAACCCACAGTTTAAAGGGGGAAATGGGAGAAACCTCAGGGAGAGCAACAGAGGAGGGATCCCTCTCCCAGGACGGACAGACGTGCAATAGATGCCGTATGTAAATTGAAAAGATAATACATTTGCAACATAGGTAGTCCAAATGTTTGGAAATGCATGTGTGTATAATAGGAAGATGAATCCACGAGGATATCCATCCAGGACCGATGATCCAGGACCACAGCCACGACTCAAGATCCAGGGCTCGCGATCCAGGACACAGGACCGCAGGATCATCCATGACACCGGATCCCGGCATATATAGACACCAAAAAGAAAGACATTTGGGGAAGCTGGGTTAATCGGAACATGAGAGTACACAGGTATAGACAGAGAGAAGGAAGAAGTAAAATGTCCCCCGACAAACTAAGCCTATATCAGCAAAACTAGGGGCTGAATCTAATCAGCCCTAACTATAAGCTTTATCAAAAAGGAAGGTCTTAAGCGCACTCTTAAAAACGGATAGCGTGTCTGCCGCCCGAACACAAACTGGAAGCTGATTCCACAAATGTGGAGCTTGATAAGAAAATGCTCTGGCTCCCATTGTACTTTTAGAGATTCTAGGAACAATCAACAACCCTGCATTCTTGGAACGCAATGCCCTAGTAGGACAGTAGGGTATAATGAGTTATTTAAGGTAAGATGGCGCCTGCCCATTAAGGGCTTTGTAGGCGAGAAGAAGAATTTTAAATGATATCCTGTGTTCTATAGGGAGCCAGTGTAAGGCAGCCAGAACAGGAGTAATGTGGTCCCTTTTCCTAACTCTGGTTAGTACACGAGCTGCAGCATTTTGAATCAGCTGAAGCGACTTGACTGACTTCTTGGTACTCCCTGATAATAAAGAGTTACAATAATACAGCCTAGAAGTAACAAATGCATGGACTAGTTTCTCTGCATCGTTTTGAGGCAAGATATGCCTGATTGTTGCAATGTTACGTAGATGGAAGTAGGCGGTCCTTGAAATTGATTTTATGTGGGCGTTAAAGGATAAATCCTGATCAAAGATAACACCAAGATTCCTTACAGTCTCACTGGAGGCCAAATTAATGCCATCCATAGTTAGTATATCTTTAGATAATTTGTTTTCGTAGATTCTTCGGGCCAAGTACAATAACTTCAGTTTTGGTCGTGTTTAACATCAAAAAGTGTAAGGTCATCCACGGTTTTAAGTCCTTAAGGCAGTCTTGAATTTTATTTAGATGATTAATTTCATCAGGCTTGATTGATAAATATAGTTGAGTATCATCCGCTTAACAATGAAAGTTTACAGAATGATTCCTTATAATATTGCCTAACGGAAGCATATATAATGTGAACAAAATAGGTCCGAGCACTGAGCCCTGTGGCACTCCATGGCTAACTTTGGTTTGCGTGGAAGATTCATCGTTAACAAGTGTCAGTACACTTGTCCCAGATACGACTCTGACTTGTCCCTGTTTGTGATTGGTAAAATGTTGCTAACCCCGCCCCCGTTCACGTGAACGCTTTCAGCTGGAGAGAGAAACCCTGGCTTAATTTACCGAGTTGATAACCAGCGTCGTAGGACCGTTTAGTGAGATCTCTATTGTTAGGGTTAGTTAAGATAACTCATAATAAAAGATATCCAGGGTCTGTTGAACTGGCTTCGTAGTACAGGTGGCTGCATAGGAGCGCTAACGTCAAAGACACACACATTATACATTATATATTTAAATTGTACCAGGATACAGTGACACAAATATTTGGGAAGGCTTAGCCTTCCCTAGCCTACAGTACCTGCCGCCCCTGACACCTGACTATATATGGACGGAGACAACATGAAGCTTTCACTGAGGGGACTGACAACAACAAATACCCAACACCTGGGCAGAGATAATACATTTACAATTGTGAATAATGTTTGATGTCCTGATGGTAAACCCTTACCCATGTTTGTTTCTTTGATCGGTTGAAACACAGGTTCTTCCTCTCTCTGCATACTCCTACCACAGGATAAAAAGGTGTAATTGATAGTCATGACCACGTTGGATAGACTGGATGTTATTCTGGAGCTGAGATTTATTCATAAATAAATATCTTTGATACTCGGTTCAATTATTGCATTGTATTCTTTAAATGTAATTTATTATTATAATGTGTTGTAGACTAAAATGTATTTTACCTTCCACCCTTTGGACATTTTGTCAAATGTATGTATATAACGAGGCGTATGGTGCAGTGGACTACTGCGTTGGTGTTTGGATCAGGGTTCAAAACAGGTTCAAACCCCACTATAGTCAGTATGTCGTTGTGTCCCTGAGACACTTCACCCCAAATTGCTCCTTAGGGGATTGTCCACAGTATTGAGTATGACAATCCCTTTGGATAGAAGCGTCTAACAAGTAACCTGTAATTTAATATCAAAAATTCTTGTTTTATTTTATTCCCTTATAAAATTTAATCATTTAATTTTGTATTTGTATTTTTAAAAATGAGGATGAACACCAACGGTCAAAAAAATGCTCCATGTTTCTCTTCTGATGTAAGCTATTGTTCTAGCTCTTTAGCATTTGTACCAACCTAGTTGGTTGTTTTTTTGTTGGTTCTCTAGTAGTTTTCCGCCAACTTAGTTGGTTGTTTTTCGTTACTTCAAGGCAGTACATTTTTTGATCATTGCCTGTTTTATTTTTACCTTTTGGATTAAACGCTTGACTAAAGACCTTATTGCCTGGTTGTGCTCTTGAGTCCTATTTTTGCTCGTGTCCCGTACTTGTGCTTGATAGTAGGTACGTTTTGAGAAACCGGCTCGAGATACATTTTCTGTTATATTCCATGGAATGGTCTTAACATCTCGATAGCAATGAATATCTTAAGTGCTTTGACAAAAAATCCATACAAATGTCATCTGTGGAAGCCGTGGTGCTGTAAAAAGCACGACCAATCATTTTAGCCGGCCTGGCTAAAATAACTGGATGGCCTACCTGCCTGTCAGCCTTCCATCTGTGCACAAACTTATCTCGTGTCCTCATGTCAGGTCATGTGCGCGTTCGTGTGTGTTGGAGGAGGGGCAGATTTTCTCCGGTGCTGTATTTTCAAATTCTAGCGATCTCGAGCCGGTTTCTCAAACTTACCTACCCTACCTTTAAGCATCACTTACCTACATTTGATTTATTTAGCTGACTTATAACTGAACTTATGAGGCATTATACCTCTCCTCGAGTGAGGGGCCCAGCTCTTTCCTATATTTGTTTCTGTATTTGGCCCTCGGTGAAAAACGTTTGGACACCCTTGATCTAAGGAATAACTGAAGTCTACTTGAAATGCCACGTCGCATTACTGCTCCCCCTTTAAACTTGACAAGAGCAATTCTGTATTATTAATATTCCAATGCCCGAAGAGAGAACCAAGATGTAAGATATGATGAAATGGACATCAGTAAGTATGAGTTACCCATATTTATGTAGCATTGTTGAAATTTTCATTGCCATATCTACACTGTAGCTATAAGACAATAACGCCTCTTGAACCCTCGAGTATCTAAACCAGGGGTGTCCAAACTATGGCTCGGGGGCCATTTTGAATCGGCCCTCAGCAAATTCAAAAAGTATAATGCAGTACGGCCCACAGATGAAACTTGTGCTAGTCTTGTATTGTACTTCTTAACCCTTATGTTGTGTTCGGGTTCTCCCGTGATCCCGTTTCAAGTTAAAATTATAGAATAACTACGCTCTAGTTTTTTTAATCTGAACAAGGCTTCGTGATATCCTCCACAACAGCTATATAAACACTACAATACTGATTTTGACAATTCTAGCCAAGTCTGAAGGTCTCTAAAAAATGTGGTGTTCGGTTCGGGAAGACCCAGCAGAATTGTTTTGGGTGACTCAAGGTCAAATTTGGCCCAATCAAGATTCATCTTTGACTTTCGATAAAGCCCAGCCCCACCCCCTTCATACACTGTACACAGCAAATTATGTAGTGTGAAATAGTGTTAATGTTTCAGTGTCAATTATTTCGAGTTGATAAGTGTTGATTTGGGTGTTCTTTTAGACTTGCGGTGCTGACAAAGCTCTAAGGCCGGTGTTATTTAAAGAGCCTGTGACACAAGTTTCCCCCATCATCCAAACCCATCCGACCGGCCCACTTCGGTACCGGCCCATCGGGATTCGTCCCGATGGCCAGTCCGCCACTGCACCCAGCCCACGTAAACTGTCAACGGGGGGAGCCTCGCTGCGGGGAAACGGTGGACCTAGTATCCCGATCGGAGTGGGAATAATAATAATAATAATCCGTGCATTTTATCCATTAATTTCCCCAACATTGTGGTAAAAAAACCACACATGTAATCCATGTTGGTGTAATACAACTACAAAAAGCATCGGTTTGTTTTCTCATCAGGAAATGCAGACCGGCACAAACAAACGATTTGTAATCATCATTCTCACAATCATTTAATCTATCATATGTTCGCCGAATTGACATGAAAGCACTAATAAATGTAGTTTCATCCACTTGAGTTTACAACTACAAAAATAATCGATTTGTTTTTATATCACATCCGACGGGAGGAAATTCAGTAGCTCTCACTACCGATTTTTAATCCTAATGTAATCATCATCTTCACCACGATCATTTATGTTTATGTTGGCCGAATTGACATGAAAGCATTGACAAATATGAATATACTGTAGTCAACTTCATTACAACTTTATTAACGTGCCTAAACTCAGTAATTCACCATTTCTACGCATGACAACACACTTTGTCCGTGTTTGGCTCTCTCGCCGCACAGTGAAGCGTTCCCGCATTGACGCCACTTCCGGCTTCCCCCAAAACTTCAAAATGAGTCGAAGGAATTTCCCCGTGATGTTCGAAATTATTTATATTTAACGGAACGGTATCGCTTTTTCTTTTTTAAACTGACGTTTCGAGATTACTAGTAGCCCAATATTTCATTGCACAACAGTTGTTGGGATGCTGTCACGGGCTCTTTAAGAGAGTTGATTGCATGCACTCTAGTTGGAGTTAATTACACTTCCGGTTTTAGTGCGCCTATTTTCTTTATTTCTTGGCGGAGAACAACCTGTGTCTGGAAGGGGAGCCTACATTATTTCAAAAAGGTGTTACGACCCTGGGTCGTTATGTTGTTTGTGTGCAGGTATTTTCTTCCTCCTCCTGTGTCTGTGGCTGCATATGAGTGAACAGGTGGTGCCCAGTTGCTGATTGGAGGCCCTCGACAGGCTGATTGGTCCACCTGGGGAGACGGGAGGATATTTAACTGCAGCCGTGTTCCTCGGCCGCTCTCACTGACTCCACTTCTCCTACTCCCAATGCAGCGCTTTTTGATATTTTGTTCTATGGTGCTGTCAGCGCACCTTGGTATTGTTTTGTCCTTCTCCTCTGGCTGCGGGCCAGTGTCACTTTACCTGTCTTTGCAAGACAGATTTACGTTCTCAGGAGTGCAAACCCTTTTGTTTTCTTTTCCCTTTTGGATTGATCGTTTTCTCCTGTTTAAGTCAGTGTAGGTAAGAAGCCTGTATATTTATTTTCTCTGTTAGGTAAGATTTTGAGTTGTAAGGTTTGTTTATATTTTGTTGGTTTTGCTACTCCTGTTTGTGTATATATTTGGTAAATAAATTTACCAAACACTTTCTCTGACTCGGTGTATGTGTTCTTGGGAGTGGGAAGAGTGGGGAGAGTGCAAATTGTCCTGCGCAAGGTAAAATAATGCCCCTAGACCTGGGCGTAACAAAGGTAAGGACCACGTATATTCAATCATTTATGCTGATCATTTTTTGAATTAAAAGTATGTGTAAACGTAGGTTGTGACTCAAAAGTGTCAAGGCTGGTGTGGAGGCTTTGCTGGTATGACTCTCACTAGTATTACATTGCGCAAAGTCATGTGTATTTTCCATGCAGCCATGACCATAAGCGGGAAATCAGGTGGAGATTAGTTGCAGCTGTGTTTGCCAAAACAATCCAAAAACGCCATTGAGTTCAGACAGCGCGAGTGACTAAGGTAAAGAGAGGTAGCTAGTGATGTTGGAACGGTTATTATCATTTTCAATAATATTCGTTTTACGTTGTCTTCTCTGGTTCTTACCACTCATGGTCCAGCTGCTAGTTAGCTCTATGATAATGCTAGCTTTATGCTAACGTAGCATATAATGGAAATACTCGAGTAAAGTACAAGTACCACAACAAGTCAAATCCAAAGTCACGGACAGCCAGAGACGCTTCACTTTCACATTATTCCCAAGCACAGTGCTCACAGGGAGGGTGGGGGCTGGAGCTATTGGAGCTACTACAACGAGCCGTTAAAGGCAGAGAGTGAAATTCAGTGAATACACGTAGTTTACAGAGATGCTGTATGAGAAACCAATGAGAGTTTGGACAATTGCACGATATACATATATTCTAGTAGACCTCAACAATGGAATTATGATCAGTGGAAATGGCCATGACATGTCTCCTTTAAATCACTTCCGTGAGTTTCGCCCCGCCCCTCGCTCCAATGATCATTAGACCATTTAGAAAGGTAAAAAAACAAAAAGACCCTCTCAGACGCTCTTCCGCTTACTGGTGTAAATAAAAGAAAAACAAATGGACCGTAGGTACACGGATTAGGGCGACACCATCTGGTCACAATTTTAAATATGTTACCATGTTTATGTGCAAATGAAGAACTCTCACTGGTTCAGAACCTTTTTCCTAAAGTGAGTCTCTTTTCTTTTCTGACATTATGGGTATTTCACTTTATATTAAATACATAACAATAAGAGTGCATTACATCTAATACACTTCACTATGAATCCAGAACAATACAACTGCAGGAGTATGGATAAAGCGAGATGTGTGCATGCATGTTGAGCAGATTTGGGCAGAATCCAGCAGTGGACCGTGATGTTCATCCTATGTAATCTATATGGTGTTAAGCAGGTGTTTCAGATTTTTGGAGTTTTTTTCTAGCTCTGTCCCTGATCATTATCAGAACCTGAAGGGTCTCTCTACGGACTATCTTCTGGTTCTTTTCGGGATCCAGTCCAGTGAATTACACTTTTGTTACTGGAGCAGGTAAAGCATACAACAGATACTTTCAGCATTATCGGAGCACGAAGTGGAAACTTGGATGATACACAGCAGACTTCTAAACAATGAGCAACCGCAACTTGGAAGAACTAAAGTTGGGTTTTATGCGTTCTAATATTGCAAGGCAAACCCATGATGTAATGACAGTAATTAAGAATAATTGAGTCATTGAATGCTCATTTCAGTAGATTTAATCAAACAAAACATAAACATATTGGAAATGGCCTCAAGACTGTAACCTCTTCACATTCTGTTGAAATGGTCAATTAATTACTAGCCATATCTTACACATTGCTGTTTTGAATCATTAATATGTGGATGACAATTGAACTGGACGATGTTCAATTGTCAATTGTCTATTCCATCTGCTGGAAAGAAGACGTATCGCACTGTTGGCATTGTTTAGACAACAAAAACGGAATGAAGCTCTCATTTCATAAACAATATTTGAGTACAGACACCGTCCTGCAGAGAGCACACTACCCAACAGCAATTTTTTGGTCTAGCATCACTTTACAAAAACATTTGAATTAAGACTAGCTGGTCCCTTGTAAAGGTGAGTCCACCTTAAAGGGATAGTGGAAATCCGCGAATTTTGGGTTTAACTTATGTATTTGTATTAAAAATAAGCATAATAAACATTTTTTTTTATTTCATGCGCCTAGTTTCATTTTATTTTCAATTTTACTGCTCCCGACCACGCCCTCTCAATGAAACGAAATACTTCGGGAATCTTCGGTTGATGACGAAAACAAAGGCAGACGGGCACAAACATTGGACGAGGCACGAGTATTTTATTATGTGTTTCTGGCTGATTGAATGCATCATTAGCCCGTACCATTGTGTACAACGCCATTTATTGCCTGTCGATGAGGCGACCGGAGGCCTCGTCATCCGATAATCCGGTACACAGTGTCGAATGTGTACACTGATCATATAGACATGATAGACTAACAGTACTGCGAGTACAGCCTACACTTGACAGGCAGCCTGGCTAGCCTAGGATTAGGACCATACTACGTCAAAAGACCGATTGGCTCTAGCTGTATATCATGCTAGTATACAATTCATTTACATGTATTCATGTAATTAATGCCCATAAGGCTGTTACATATACAATAATAAATGTGACAAGATAATTTATGTGAAACTGACCCTGGTATGTTATGAAATGTACCCTACATGCAGTCATCCTCGGGCATAGCCATAGGCCTACAGTGCATGCATGCCAACTTTTGCAATATATAATATAGCGCCTAGCGTGAGCTATGCTTAGGGACCGACCAGTCAAGATTATTTGTGCGTAGGGGTGCATCATCTGGCGCCTGGTCCTGGTAATCCTCGCCATTGCCCATGCCGTGAACTAACTCCATCTCCTCGGGCTCGGGCTCGAACAAATAAGGACGTAATGGTCCATCGTCTGGCTCAATATTCTCACCATTGTCGCTTACTGAACCGGATTCAGATTCAGTTCCTAAAACTACATTTTCGCAGGAAAGCCGAGAGGATGTTTCTGACTCGCCATCATCACTGGATACCTCGTACAATCCTTCTTCTTTGTCTGGTATATTTGCCCTTCCACGTTCATTCTGCATAGACGCCATGGTTTGTTATTGTTTAGTCTTCCTGAGTTTTCCTCACTTCCGGTTTGGCGGAATCGATCATTTAATTTCTAAAAAAGTTCGGGGAAGCTGCAATAAAGTGCTTCAAACATGCGTAAGGCAATTATTATATTTTGTTAATCAGGTGTGATTGTTTTGGTACGTAATTATGCTTGTATATAAGTTAAAACGAAACTATTTGTGGTTCAATTTCCACTATCCCTTTAAATGAGCAGTCGGTGAACAGCAGGTGAAAGGCAGGACACGGGAACTTGGTCCTGAGGAGATGTAATGATTATTAAACAAGAAATAGTCGAGTCAAGGGGTCAAAGAAAATGAAGATTTGTGATTATTAGCGAATCGGTTGCAGGTGGGTGAAATCAAGCTTAGGGAGTTACGTATTACATGTAACGGCATTAGGTCATCAGGATACAAAATAGACGAATGTATTCCCTGACAGTTACAGAAGCAGCTGACGACCAACACACTTATGTCTTTTGAAACGATTATGCCATTTAAATCTTTTCTCACAAACATTGCAGCTCTATTTTTTCTCTCCTGTGTGGACTCTCATGTGTTTCTTTACATGTACATTCTGTGAAAAAGCTTTCTTACAGACTGAGCAGCTGTGTGCTTTCTCTCCTGTGTGGACTCTCATGTGTGTCTTTAAATTTCCACTCTGTGAAAAAGCTTTCTTACAGACTGAGCAGCTGTGTCCTTTCTCTCCTGTGTGGACTCTCATGTGTTTCTTTAAATCTGCACTCTGTGAAAACGCTTTCTTACAGACTGAGCAGCTGTGTAGTTTCTCTCCTGTGTGGACTCTCGTGTGTTTCTTTAAATCTGCACTCTCTGAAAAAGCTTTCTTACAGACTGAGCAGCTGTGTAGTTTCTCTCCTGTGTGGAATCTCATGTGGTTCTTTAAATCTGCACTCTGTGAAAAAGCTTTCTTACAGACTGAGCAGCCGTGTAGTTTCTCTCCTGTGTGGAATCTCATGTGGTTCTTTAAATGTGCACTCCGTGAAAAAGCTCTCTTACAGACTGAGCAGCTGTGTGCTTTCTCTCCTGTGTGGACTCTCATGTGGTTCTTTAAATTATCACTCCGTGAAAAAGCTCTCTTACAGACTGAGCAGCTGTGTGCTTTCTCTCCTGTGTGGACTCTCATGTGGTTCTTTAAATGTGCACTCCGTGAAAAAGCTGTCTTACAGACTGAGCAGCTGTGTGCTTTGTCTACTGTGTGGACTCTCGTGTGTGCCTTTAAATGCCCACTCTGTGAAAAAGCTTTCTTACAGACTGTGCAGCTGAATGGTTTATTTTCAGCACTAGGTTGTGGATCAATGACAGATTCATGTCTATTTTTCAGTGAGTTTGAGCCTGATGCAGGTTCTCTGGCCTCCTTCCAATCAGCACTGTCTTCAGTGCCAGGTTCAGAAGAGTCTCCAGTGTCGTCCTCAGTCTTTGGTTGTAAACTGCTCTCTGGATCTGAGCTCCTGGCTGGTTCTGGTCCTCGACAGTCATCTCCATCAGCTTCTGTTTCCATGTGTTCAGTTTGTCTTTGATGAGGCTGAGAGGACTGAGGTTTCTCTTTATCATCTTCACTCTTCACAAGGTCAGGAGTGAAAGTGAACTTGGTGATCTCAGCCTCCTCCAGCTCCTGAAGCTGCTCTCCCTCCTGACTGATCCTGAGTTCCTCCTGTTCCTGCTTAATGTGTGGGGGGGGGCTCTGGGTCCTCCGGGTCCAGACTGGTGCTCCACTCCTGCTGGTCAGGGAGAAACTCTTCTTTAACCACCACCAGCTGCTGGACATCTGCAGAAACAGGAAACACACAGTCAGAACAAACTGTTAAGTGTTGGCATTTAACAATCTAATCACCATTACAATGCGAGACATTTTGCAGCCCTAATTAATGCCTTTGTTTTTATATTTTCACATTATCCTTCTTAGTCCCACCTATCGTGTATTTGTGTTGGCACCTTATGTAGCCCAGCCCCTTTCCACTTCCAGTTAAAACGTTTTTTTTTCTTCTGGCGTAGCACTAGCTGCAATGTAAACAATGAATTGTATTTGGGATCGTTCACAGATACACTACGCCTACAGTAGAAAATTACAATACTCTGTTACAAATAAAAAATCCTGCATTCAAACCTTATTTCAGTAAAAGTATGCAAGAATTAACAGAACATTTGACGGCACGTTCTGATGTAAAAGTCATGATGGTGCAGTAAAATGTTCTCTGTCGGTGTTTAATGTATGATGTTTCTTGATTATTCCGTATGTTGCATTTTACTGCTGTACATGTTCAAAGTTGCGCTTGTATAGATGATTATAGATGAGGGAACCTGCTAAATATTAAAATATGTGTGTTTTATATATAGTACCAGTCAAAGTTTGGACACACCTTCTCATTCAATGTTTTTTGCTTATTTTAATATGTTTATACTTTGTAGATGAATACTGAAGACATCAAAACTATGAAAGAACACATATGGAATTATCTAGTTAACAAAAAAGTGTTAAAAAGTCAAGAATATGATTTTCATTTTAGATTCTTCAAAGTAGCTCCCTTTTGCCTTGATGACAGCTTTGCACCCTCTTGGCTTCTTTCAGTCAGCTTCATGAGGTAGAAACCTGGAATGGTTTTCAATTAACAAGTGTGCCTTGTCAAGAGTCAATGTGTGGAATGACTTGCCTTCTTTAATGTATTTGAGACCATCAGTTGTGTTGTGCAGAGGTAGAGTTAGTGCACAGTGGAAAGTCCTATTTGACTGCTGTTTTAAGCCATATTATAGCAAGAACGACTCAACCCAGTAAAGAGAAACGACCACCGTCCATCATCACTTTAAGAAATGAAGGTCAGTCGATCCGGAAAATTTCAAGAACTTTGAATGTATCCTCAAGTGCAGTCGCAAAAACCATCGAATGCTATGATGAGACTGGCTCTCATGAGTACCCCCCCAGGAAAGGAAGAGCAAGAGTTACCTCTGCTGAAGAGGATAAATACATCAGAGTTACCAGCCCCAGAAACCGCAAATTAAAAGCACCTCAGATTAGAGCCCACATAGATGATCACAGAGCTCACGGAGCAGACAATCTTAAAGGTCCCATGACATGGCCATTTCTACTGATCACAATTCCATTGTTGAGGTCTACTAGAATAGATTTACATTGTTCAATGTTCCAAAATCACATTGGTTTCTCATACAGCATCTCTGTATAGTATATGTATTCACTCTCTATCCTTGTTACGGTTGCCGTTTCCGTCTGCTCATTAATCTGCCTGCGAGTGTTTTCAGCCGTGCGTATAATATGTAAATAAGCTGCGCAGTAGCCCTGACGTCATTGGCTGCCCATCCTCTGGTCCGCCTCCGAAGATGGTGATTGGTTTGACGTCATTCAATCGCAGAGCACAGCCGGTGCACACCTGCTGGGGAGGAGTACAAAGGCCGCGGACTATCACCACTCTGGAGGCTCTGTGATGTGGGACAGACGCCTCTAAGCCTCTTGGTGCATTTACTTGTTTGGTTGACATTTAGTGCTTTTGTGTTATGTGTTAAAGTTGTACTGTTTAGCTGCGTGTTAAACCCAGTGCTTCTGTGTGTGATAAGACATTACTGTGTACATGTGTAAATAGGTTCCAGGGTAGCTTAACGGTTAGCACCTGTCGATCAGCAGCAGCTGTGGTGTTTGCACAGCTTTTTCAGTTACATGTACCACGTTTAACGTGAGGTTTTTGTTTTCCCTTTTATTTAATTATGACTCTGTATGATCTGTCAAACTCCGTTTTGGAGTCCTCTGTTTTTTCATTAGTTAAGTTGGCGCCCTTTGGCCATTTTGTTTGTTTCAGGCTGCTTGCCTGCCATTTTGTTTCACCCTTTTACAATAAAGCCATTTATAATTATTACGAATTCCAATCTGGTCGGGACATAACAGTCCTACACGCCTTGTTGGAGCTCCTGTTGCTCCAGCTGACTCAGATAAGGAAACATATGATACATTATGATGTGATATGCTGCGTACTGTTACTTTGATCCGGTTACTTATGTTGTGGCAGATATTTAATTAAGCTTACTAAACACTAATGTGATATTCGTCAGATTGCTCTGAAGATGGGAGGTGATATTCTATTAATGTTCACGTTCACACAGTCAGTTGATTTGCCGTCTTTCCTGCTACGGCAATTTTTCTGTATTTCCTTTCTCCTGTAATATGACTTGATCGCTTTAAACTCCGCACACTGAGCTCTGATTGGTCAGCAAGCAGTGCTTTCACTGAGTTGAGCTCTTAGCCTGCAACCTAACCTGCTCCGGGGCAGGTTAGCTGCACAGCATAAGTTACCATGGAGAGAACCAGCGTCGTAGGACCGGAAACACCGAGTTTTCCCTGAAGTTAGCTCGCTAAGCGAAAATCCTGCTTCGTAGTACAGGCCTCTGGTGGTCCAGTTTTCACAGCTTTATTTTGTTTCCCATAGGGTATTTATTTGATTTCTGGTTAGGGGAGGGAAACTGGGTCCTACAGCCCGTGGTGTGGCTGGCTCTGGTTAACTCCTTCTGATTGTTTCTTTTGGCCAGTCCTCCAGACCTCTTTTCGTTTGCCAGATTGCTTGTGTGAGTAAACGGCTGTACTTCAATAAATGATCGTAATCAAGTGGTTTTTGCGTGTATTATTTTATGTTGCGGGTCTCCCCACGAGCCACTACCACGGAGTAGAGGGCGGGTTGTAACAATAGACATGTATTTTCTGTGTTAGAGTTTTACTTTCTACTGGGTGTACTCTGCGGGTTTGTGACTCTGCAGACCGTTTGCAGAAAAAGCTACATAACACACAAGGGGACGGGTAATAACAGGAAAAGCATGACATGAGACCTTTAATGCACTGTTTCAGAGGATACAGCGTGAATTAGGCCTTCATGGTCCAATTGCTGCAAAGATCCACTACTGAGGATGAACAACAAGAAGAGGAGAATTGTTTGGGCCAAGAAACACAAAGATTGGACATTAGACCAGTGGATATCTGTACTTTGGTCTGATCGGTCCAAATTAGAGATTTTTGGTTTCCAACCTCCGAGTCTTTGTGAGACGCACAGAAGGTGAGCGGACGGTTTCTGAATGAGTGATTCCCACTGTGAAGCATGCGTTTGCTGGTGTCACTGTTGGTGATTTATTCAGAATTCAAGGCACCCTTAACCAGCATGGCTACCACAGCTTTCTGCAGTAGCCAGCAAAATATAAATCATATTCTGGATTTTTTTAACACTTTTTTGTTTACTAGATAATTCCATATGTGTTCTTTTATAGTTTTGATGTCTTCAGTATAAATCTACAAAGTAGAACCAATTTAAATAAATACAAAACTTTGAATGAGAAGATGTGTCCAAACTTCTGTTTGTCTAATACTAGTGTATATCTCTCTCAAATATATATTCTGTGTATATATATATATATATATTATAAATACATGTTGGCAATAATTGATTGATGAGATTTTACATTAATGTTTTAATTACCTAATGACCTTTGTACTAGTTCACCTATTCTTTAACAAGTAACATTTTAGATGTGTTTAATTTATTATTGAACATATTTATTCATTGATTTCTTTATGAATTATCCTCGCGCAATTTGAATTAATCCAAAGTATTTATTTGTATTTGCTTTTTCATATTTAAAAAGAAAAGGTGAATAAAGAAGCACATTAAAACTAAATTATCAAATTATGTCACATTTAACCAACTAGTGCCTACATGTATGGGTAATATTTAAATCAGTAAATTAAATGGCATATTATTCAATGTATGGATTTTAATAAATATATTTATTTTTGGTAGGTTGTCTTTAGTTGTCTTTATTAGGATCCCCATTAGCACTAGCATGAGCATTGGCTATTCTTCCTGGGGTCCTCACACACTCAAAACATACATAAACATACAACAAAATTAAAACAAAACAAAACAGCTCATAATTTCATGCTATTTACAGTGAAATGAAGTGAAACTAAAATGGTTATTCAATTATCGCCATCCTAAGGCCAAACAAAAGTAAATACAAATATGTGTACATAACAATATATGCATACATAGCCACAGGCACAGTTCAAATTTACTTTGTAATACTTAAATAATTTTTTAGCAACCATTTGAAATGTACTTGAGAATTTTCCTGAATGATGTGAACCGGTAAAGAGTTCCAGCTGATCATGGCTCTGTACATGACTGTTTTCTGTCCCATATTTGATTTAGATTTGGGTAATACAAACCTTCCTTCTATTGTATGTCGTGTTTGATAGTTATGTTGAGCATATTGCGCTATAAATCGTTGTGATAATATATCTGGTGAGTGAGTCACTGTAATATTCCTGACAAAATTCAATAAAATATAAGTTGACCTCTGTCTGACAGTTAACCATTTCAGTGTCTCCAGCATTTCAGTGACTCTGGTTCTGTAGGAGCACTGCAGTGCACATCGTGCTGCCTTATTTTGTGCTACTTGTAGTTTGTTTAAATCTTTTTCAGCAGCACTAGACCATATAACCAAACAATAATCAAGCTGCGACAGAACCAAAGCATCCAAAACTTGTCTACTGACATCCATAGGCAAATATTTTACAATTCTTTTTACAAGTGACACACCCCTTCCCATTTTACATACAACATTATCAATTTGTTTAGACCAAGATAATTTATGATCCAGGGTTATACCTAGCAATTTTGTCTCCTTGAC
>CM070478.1:2177191-2201545 GCA_036324585.1 Champsocephalus esox | reverse complement strand
TATCCTGTCGTGATGCCAATTTGTGATGAAAATTTCTGTGCAGCAATGCAGAGCCAAGGCTTGAGAAAGGATGGAAACTGGAGCGTCTTTAGTCAACACACTGATATTTATTGAGAGAGAATAATACGGCCGGAGAGTTCACAAGGTATATTCACAACTTTCTTGTGCAGCAACCAAATCAACTCTGCACAAAGGAAGACAGGAACACAGATCTATACAGCAGAAAAGGAGGGAACTAAGAGCCCGCCCTTTCTCTAATCAGTACCAGTCATTTGGAACAAAGACTGGTTTGTTATTACCAACGTGCATGGTCCAAACTTCCCCACAGGAAGACAGAGGACCTCTTGACCTTTGTCCTCCTCAAGTTACAGACAGGGCACATGCAAGAAAGACTGAGAATCTCTAGATACACAGATCGGATTAAAATATTCTCTTACAAGAACCAAGATGTAAGGTATGATTAAATGGATATCAGTAAGTATGAGTTACCCATATATATATATTTATGTAGCATTGTTGAGATTTTCATTTCCAAATCTACACTGTAGCTATAAGACAATAACGCCTCTTGAACCCTCGAGTATCTAAACCAGGGGTGTCCAAACTATGGCTCGGGGGCCATTTTGAATCGGCCCTCAGCAAATTCAAAAAGTATAATGGAGTACGGCCCACAGATGAAACTTGTGCTAGGCTTGTATTGTACTTCTTAACCCTTATGTTGTGTTCGGGTTCTCCCGTGACCCGTTTCAAGTTAAAATTATATAATAACTACGCTCTAGTTTTTAAAATCTGAACAAGGCTTCATGATATCCTCCACTACAGCTATATAAACACTACAATACTGATTTTGACAATTCTAGCCAAGTCTGAAGGTCTCTAAAAAATGTGGTGTTCGGTTCGGGAAGACCCAGCAGAATTGTTTTGGGTGACTCTAGGTCAAATTTGGCCCAGTCAAGATTCATCTTTGACTTTAGATAAAGCCCAGCCCCGCCCCCTTCATACACTGTACACAGCAAATTATGTAGTGTGAAATAGTGTTAATGTTTCAGTGTCAATTATTTCGAGTTGATAAGTGTTGATTTGGGTGTTCTTTTAGACTTGCAGTGCTGACAAAGCTATAAGGCCGGTGTTATTTAAGGGAGTTAATTGCATGCACTCTAGTTGGAGTTAATTACACTTCCGGTTTTAGTGCGCCTTTTTTCTTTATCTCTTGGCGGAGAACAACCTGTGTCTGGAAGGGGAGCCTACATTATTTCAAAAAGGTGTTACGACCCTGGGTCGTTATGTTGTTTGTGTGCAGGTATTTTCTTCCTCCTCCTGTGTCTGTGGCTGCGTATGAGTGAACAGGTGGTGCCCGGTAGCTGATTGGAGGCTCTCGACAGGCTGATTGGTCCACCTGGGGAGATGGGAGGATATTTAACTGCAGCCGTGCAGTTCCTCGGCCGCTCTCACTGACTCCACTTCTCCTACTCCCAAAGCAACGCTTTTTGATATTTTGTTCTATGGTGCTGTGAGCGCACCTTGGTATTGTTTTGTCCTTCTCCTCTGGCTGCGGGCCAGTGTCACTTTACCTGTCTTTGCAAGACAGATTTACGTTCTCAGGAGTGCAAACCTTTTTGTTTTCTTTTCCCTTTTGGATTGATTTTTTTCTCCTGTTTAAGTTATTGTAGGTAAGAAGCCTGTATATTTATTTTCTCGGTTACGTAAGATTTTGAGTTAGTTAGTAAGGTTTGTTTCTTTTTTATTGGTTTTGCTACTCCTGTTTGTGTATATTTTTGGTAAATACATTTACCAAACGCTTTCTCTGACTCGGTGTCTGTGTTCTTGGGAGTGGGGAGAGTGAAAATTGTGCTGCGCCTAGGTAAAATAATGCCCCTAGACCTGGGCGTAACAAAGGTAAGGACCACGTATATTCAATCATTTATATTTATCATTTTTGTATTTAAAGTATGTGTAAACATCACGTAGGGTGTGATTCAAAAGTGTCACGGCTGGTGTGGAGGCTTTGCTGGTATGACTCTCACTAGTATTACATTGCGCAAATTCATGTGTATTTTCCATGCAGCCATGACCATAAGCGGGAAATCAGGTGGAGATGAGTTGCAGCTGTGTTAGCCAAAACGTTCCAAAAACTCCATTGAGTTCAGTCAGCGCGAGTGACTAAGGTAAAGATAGGTAGCTACTGATGTTGGAACGGTTATTATCATTTTCAATAATATTTGTTTTACGTTGTCTTCTCTGGTTCTTACCACTCATGGTCTAGCTCAGGCATCCTCAAAGTACGGACTCCGGTCCGGATCCGGACCGAACCACAACTGTCTCTGGACTCTGAGCAAATTATACTTTTCATATGTATTATCTGTGTTATCTGCGAGACATCGCCACAACGCAACGATTCAAAAATGATCCGCTATGTCCATAGACTGCAAACAGCGCTCATCGGACATTTATGAGAGAAAGTCTCTAATGTCCGAGTGCAAGTGAATGCAGCACAAGATGCACGTCATGTAACCCCTCCCCCGGTCCTGGCGCGAGCGTGGACATATGATTGGCGGCGATTTCATTTGAATGGGACGGCGCAAAACGAGAAGCATTCGGACCCAAGCACTGAAGGAATGAGGTATTTACGGTCTGCACTGACAGAGAAGAGACTCAGTTTGGCTGTACTCAGCATTGAATCAAAACGCACTTAAGCTGTTGATCTTAATACGTTTGTGAGGTGTTTTGTGAACAAAATGGTAATCTCCGCATTCAGCTGTAACACACGTCAACTTGATGCTCTGCTCACGGATGAGCAAACACAACTATTAAGATGATGACCTTAGGTGTGTCAATATATTTTTTTCTTTGAGGGGGCCTGCCCCCAAAAAACTGTTTTAAGTCCTGAGAAAGTCAAATAAGACGGTGTGTAAAACTACACTGCCCAGCCAAAAAAAAGTAACCACTTTGATTGAACTAGGCCAGTAGGTAAGGACATTCCACTGGATAATAACTGAAGTATAAAAGAACGCATGACTGAAGTGATGGAGACCATGTTGAAGGCAAGCAACAAGAGGAAATAACAGGTCAAATCAAGCAAATGCCCCTCTCAGATTCCACAGCAACCAGAAGAACATAAATACTGGCTGGTGATTTGATTAATCAGCTTTGTGATTGAATAAAAAATGCACAGTGCATTTCCTTAGCTGTGGATGAGTCCACTGACACCACTGACAATGCTCAGTTGCTGGTGTTTGTGAGTTTTTTATGATGAGGCAAAGGGGGAGTTTGTTGAAGATGTGTTGGGCCTGACGAACCTAAGTGGAAACACAAGGGGGCAAGACATTTATAAAGCAATAATGGGAATGCTGAATGAAAAAGAGTGCAGCTGTCTTTATTCATAACTGTGCAGCTCTTACACTGCGACTCTGAGGGATCAAGCACAGACACAATAACAATGAAAACTGCTGCATACAGATTATTTTTGTTTTTGCAACCTCGTGTTAAGAATCTTGTTGCAATTGTTTAAAAGTTTGAATGACCGTAATAAACGGACCTTTGTCTTATTGAAACATTTATTTTGGACCTTTTAAGATTTGTATTTGAGTACCCCTGGTCTAGCTGCTAGTTAGCTATATGCTAATGCTAGCTTTATGCTAACATTATGCTGAAGTAGCATATAATGGAAATACTCGAGTAAAGTACAAGTACCACAATAACTCAAATCCAAAGTGACGGACAGCCAGAGACGCTTCACTTTCACATTAAAGAACAAAGACTTCACTTTTGTCTTCCTGTTATCCTAAAGTTTGCTTTACACCTTTGATCCTTGGGGGTCATTTTGACTAACGAACTAGCGGCAGGGGAATAATTATATATTAAAAGACAGCAGCATCATAAGACGGCAACCATGTGACAGAGTGTGTCACTTTGCTGAATGACCAGCTATCCAGACCAGACTAAAGACTTTCCATGAGGTAAATGCTGCTGCTGGAGTACTGACTGGAAGTATTGCTGATATCATGTGTAATATCCTCATAAAATACTCTGTCCAACAATATCATTCTCAGGAAGAAATGTTTTTTTAACGCTTATTAAAAGTAAAACATGCATTCTTATACTCAGGAGGGGACATTGACAGACGATTACTGGAAAAGTAAACAGTAAGTATTTCATAGTACTTGTGGGGGTAGTTTCACTAGTACTGAGTCCGACAGGATCAATCTCATGAAGAACCAATGGCAACAAAAAATAATTCCCTCATCAAACTTAGCAGAAGTGGCTTGATTTTGTTCTCAGCCAACACATCCTCACTCCCAGGTCGGCCTATGTTGACGTTATGTCAAGTCCCCTGCCGGCTTTTTCCAACGCAAGGGGGGGGGGCCTTAGCGTCCATTTTCAACGCCAGGGGGGGGGCCTTAGCGTCCATTTTCAACGCCAGGGGGGGGGGCCTTAGCGTCCATTTTCAACGCAAGGGAGGGGGCCTTAGCGTCCATATTCAGCTTTCCGGGATGTCCATGTGCTTCTATGGACGCTCATGTAAGCACGGCATTCGTGTGTGTCAACTGCCCTTAAAGGCAATGAAGACACTACACTACCCAGAATCCCCAGCTATCGTTTGGACTACACCATGTGCTCTGTTTGGCAAACCCCGTGATCGTCCTCAAGCTCTGTGATTGGAGAGTGTGCTCCGAGGGTTACCGAGCCTCGAACAGAACTTGAAATGGGATGGAACCACGGCAGACTGTTCAAAACTGGATTTGAACGGGTCCACCGCGCCCCCCCCCTCCCCCACCCTGTCCCCAGAACTACACATGCTGGCTATTCTGTTTCGCAACATGTTCTCTATGGCACGTCTCTACTGGGAGTTGTAGTTTTAAAAGACGTGTTCGTATTTCACATAATAAGAAGTTGCCAGTATTAAACTGTGTACATCCCTGGAGGTTTAGGGGACAGGAAACACTCACATTTAAAACATATAATTAATAAATGGGTGAAAATTGCTTGTGCCCATTATGGGCAGCATTAATATATAACGGTCAGAAGAGCTTTATTTAACAGCTGGACTTATGTTTGTGACCCCTCCTGTTGTTAATTGATAACATTACATTACATTAATTGATAAGCCTGAAACATGCACTTGTCAAGGTTCAGAGGCACATTTTGCAAATATGGCAGTAGCCATCGATCAGCTTAAGATAAGATATACTTTATTGATCCCAAGTTGGAACATTTGCGTTACATCATAGTATACATACAACATAGTTAACATTGCTGGAGGTATGCACACATATTGATAGATGTCTTGTAATGCACTATTGAGGAACCTGCGACCCAAGTTTTTCATTCAGTGCAGAACTACACCACAGTTGTGTAGGCCTATATGATATGTCAATAAACCTTAGAACATCTTGAAATCTTGAACGGGATGTGCAAAATAGTCATTATATACAGTCTTTAATTAACTATTAGTAGAGAATAACGAGTAATGAATATACTTTATAGGGATTCTTTTAATATCTAATAATAAAAATAATGAAATTCAATAACGTGCTTTAACCACCAGGTGTCTCTTTATATCAGGTGTGCACCTTTATGGTGTAAATGCAGCCTATCTACCAATTGGATCAAATATAAAAGTGAGCCGAATTAGTGTTGATACTGCAAGGAGACGTAATGTGTGAAAAGAAATGTAAGATGTTGTTTAATGGCTGATATATTTATGATCCACGTTACGTTTTCAGTTCCTCATCTTTGTCTTCTCATCAGGGCTCTATAAATACAGAACTGCGGCAGATATGTAATATTTAATGCAGCCGAACCGTGTATTACAATGCCGTTATGTGATGACTTTCAAAGAGAAAAGCAAGAGCACTCGGAATAAGGTATTATTTTATTTTTTAAAAATATTTTCGGTCTGTTTCCGGTATTTGTTAATGACGATGTGCTCTGAGATGTGAGACTGGAATTGCACAGGGGAAAATAACGTATCTTTAGATGCGGATTTTGTTAAACTAATATGTTTAGGCTGTGGACCAACACTATACATTGACGGGGAAGGGGGTAGCAATAAAGATAACACCATTAAACAGTTACAGAACATAACAGAAATAATATCGATAGCAGCGTCCCTAGCAACCACCTTGGTAACAATGAAAACGTTGGACGCAATTTCCTGAAGTAATCTTCGTAATAACTAGCAAACTAAAGATCATGTACATCCACTGCACACATAATCTGAAATAACAACTCATATTTCTCGCATCAAATGACATCAAAACGCATTTTAATGGCCAAAGTAACTTTAAAATAGGCATTTTACACCCAGAATAAAACGAAGTTCGGCCATGTTTTCTTTTTCTGCAGGGAGAAATCACGTGACGTCAAACAGAGCACATGGTGTAGGCCAAACGATAGCTGGGGATTCTGGGTAGTGTAGTGTCTTCATTGCCTTTAAGGGCAGTTGACACAAACGAATGCCGTGCTTACATGAGCGTCCATAGAAGCACATGGACATCCCGGAAAGCTGAACATGGACGCTAAGGGCCCCCCCCTTGCGTTGAAAATGGACGCTAAGCCCCCCCCCCTTGCGTTGAAAATGGACGCTAAGGCCCCCCCCCCTGGCGTTGAAAATGGACGCTAAGGCCCCCCCCCCTTGCGTTGGAAAAAGCCGGCAGGGGACTTGACATAACGTCAACATAGGCCGACCTGGGAGTGAGGATGTGTTGTCTCAGCAGGGTACTTTGACAGAGGATTGCTCAATGAATACACAGTAAAAGTACTTCAATGTATTGTTAGTAGTAGGCTAACTAATACAAAGTCAAACAGTATCAAGAACTAATGGTAATATTGTATTTTTATCACTCATCAAAGACGGCAGAAAACATGGATTATGTACAATGCTCAATATGTGTCTTGGCCGTTTTCGTTGTGATCGCTAAATTCACCTTGTTTCCCCTTGTTTATAATATCACTGTTCCAAGCAAAGGAGGGCTTTTGTTTTTAAAGGAGACATGTCATGCTTTTCCGGTTATTACTCGTCCCCTTGTTTGTTATGAAGGTTTATATGCTTGTAAACGGTCTGCAGAGTCAAAAACCCTCAAAGTCCACCATGTAGGGAGTACAACTCTAACACAAAACCTCCCCAAAACGCCTCGTTGGAGATTTCTCATGTTCTTCCTGGACATTCTGACGTCTGACTAGCCACGCCCAGAGCTATGACCAACACAGTGCAGGCAGCTCTGCTGATTTCCCCTCCCTGGCTGCAGGCTGATAACAGATAGGTGGGATCATATCGAAATTCTCTCTGCAGACCCATTCTCACATTGTTTGTCAACCTTTTTCTTACTTAATATCAAGCCACACTTATTGTTTTTACTTCGGTTGTGAGTTTGTGTGTGCTCAGGATAAGTTTGGCTGTGTATCACTAAACAAGGAAACAACACCTCCACGGAGCTCAGCGCGATTCACAACGTCCCGACCAATCAGAGCACACTGTACTCACAGGGAGGGTGGGTGCTGGAGCTATTGGAGCTACTACAACGAGCCGTTAAAGGCAGAGAGTGAAATTCAGTGAATACACGTAGTTTACAGAGATGCTGTATGAGAAACCAATGTGAGTTTGGAAAATTGCACTATATAAATATATTCTATACCTCAACAATGGAATTATGATCAGTGGAAATGGCCATGACATGTCTCCTTTAAATCACTTCCACGAGTTTCGCCCGCCCCTCGCTCCAATGATCATTAGACCATTTAGTGAGGTAAAAAAACAAAAACAAAAAGGCCTCTCAGACGCTCTTCCGCTTACTGGTGTAATAAAGAAAAACAAATGGACTGGAGGTACACGGCTTAGGGCGACACCATCTGGTCACAACTTTAAATATTTTACCATGTTTATATACAAATAAAGAACTCTCACTGGTTCAGAACCTTTTTCCTAAAGTGAGTCTCTTTTTTCTTTTTATGGGGCGAAGCCTGCGAGCTAGTTCAGGCAGTCAACTCGAGCACTTATGCTGCATTCATACATAACGCCCCCTAGCCGCTCTACAACCAACCAAACAGAGTCTCCTTAATATGCCGCTCTATTTAACCTGCCAGATCGCTCACCATGCATTGCTTGCTGCTGCTATTGATGCAGCTACGTCGCTGCTGCTTGCTGCGTTCATTTGCTATTGCTGCATTCATTTGCTATTGCTGCGTTCATGTTCGTGCTGCTGTGTTTTCATGTTGCTGCTGCTTGCCTGCCCCACCACCACCCCAGCTTCCACCTGTAGGCTCGGGGGTTAGTTATTTAATCATCACTCATCGTGCTATGTATATCTATGGAGTGATGATGCCCGAGCCTAGTCGCCAAACTCAACTATATGCTGCTTCTAATAAACATGTTAAAGGAACACGTGAGTTGTCTGACTGAACTGACATTATGGGTATTTCACTTTATATTAAATACATAACTATAAGAGAGCATTACATCTAATACATTTCACTATGAATCCAGATCAATACAACTGCAGGAGTATGGATACAGCGAGATGTGTGCATGCATTTGGAGCAGATTTGGGCAGAATCCGGCAGAGTGGACCGTGCTGTTCATCCTATGTAATCTATATTCTTTTTGGGATCCATCCACTATCTCTTGTCTCTGTCCAGTGAATTACACTTTTGTTACTGGAGCAGGTAAAGCATACAACAGCATTATCGGAGCACAAAGTGGAAACACAGAGGACTTCTAAACGATGAACACCTGCAACTTGGAAGAACTAAAGTTGGGTTTTATGCGTTCTAATATTGCAATGCAAACCCATGATTTAATGACGGTAATTAAGAATAATTGAGTCATTGAATGCTCATTTCAGTAGATTTAATCAAACAAAACATAAACATATTGGACATGGCGTCAAGACTGTAACCTCTTCACATTCTGTTGAAATGGTCAATTACTAGCCATATCTTACACATTGCTGTTTTGAATCATTAATATGTGGATGACAGATGAACTGGACGATGTAACATGTATGCCATCTGCTGGAAAGAAGACCTATCGCGTTGTTGGCGTTGTTGAGACAACAAAAACGGAATGAAGCTCTCATTTCATAAACAATATTTGAGTACAGACACCGTCCTGCAGAGAGCACACTACCCAACAGCACACTATTGGTCTAGCATCACTTTACAAAATATTTGCATTAAGACACTAAGACTAGCTGGTCCCTTGTAAAGGTGAGTCCACCTTAAATGAGCAGTCGGTGATCAGCAGGTGAAAGACAGGACACGGGAACTTGGTCCTGAGGAGATGTAACGATTATTAAACAAGAAATAGTCGAGTCAAGGGGTCAAAGAGAATTAAGATTTGTGATTATTAGCGAATCGGTTGCAGGTGGGTGAAATCAGGCTTAGGGAATAACGTATTACATGTAACGGCATTAGGTCATCAAGATACAAAATAGACAAATGTATTCCCTTACAGTTACAGAATCAGCTGACGACCAACACACTTATGTATTTTGAAACGATAATGCCATTTAAATCTTTCGTCACAAACATTGCAGCTCTATTTGTCCTCTCCTGTGTGGACTCTCATGTGTGTCTTTAAACTATGACTCCGTGAAAAAGCTTTCTTACAGACTGAGCAGCTGTGTTCTTTCTCTCCTGTGTGGACTCTCATGTGTTTCTTTAAATGTGCACTCCGTGAAAAAGCTTTCTTACAGACTGAGCAGCTGTGTTCTTTCTCTCCTGTGTGGATTCTCATGTGTTTCTTTAAATTTCCACTCAGTGAAAAAGCTTTTTTACAGACTGAGCAGCTGTGTTCTTTATCTCCTGTGTGGACTCTCATGTGTGCCTTTAAATTTCCACTCAGTGAAAACGCTTTCTTACAGACTGAGCAGCTGTGTGCTTTCACTCCTGTGTGGACTCTCATGTGTTTCTTTAAATCTGCACTCTGTGAAAAAGCTTTCTTACAGACTGAGCAGCTGAATGGTTTCTCTCCTGTGTGGTCTGTCATGTGTTTCTTTAAATGTGCATTCCGTGAAAAATCTCTCTTACAGACTGAGCAGCTGTGTGCTTTCTCTCCTGTGTGGACTCTCATGTGTGCCTTTAAATGCCCACTCTGTGAAAAAGCTCTCTTACAGACTGAGCAGCTGTGTGGTTTCTCTCCTGTGTGGACTCTAATGTGTTTCTTTAAATGTGCACTCTGTGAAAAAGCTCTCTTACAGACTGAGCAGCTGTGTGCTTTCTCTCCTGTGTGGACTCTCATGTGTGTCTTTAAATGCCCACTCTGTGAAAAAGCTCTCTTACAGACTGAGCAGCTGTGTGGTTTCTCTCCTGTGTGGACTCTCATGTGGTCCTTTAAATTTCCACTCCGTGAAAAAGCTTTCTTACAGACTGAGCAGCTGAGTGGTTTATTTTCAGCACTACGTTGTGGATAACTGACAGATTCATGTCTATTTTTCAGTGAGTTTGAGCCTGATGCAGGTTCTCTGGTCTCCTTCCAATCAGCACTGTCTTCAGTGTCAGGTTCAGAAGAGTCTCCAGTGTCGTCCTCGGTCTTTGGTTGTAAACTGCTCTCTGGATCTGAGTTCCTGGCTGGTTCTGGTCCTCGACAGTCATCTCCATCAGCTTCTGTTTCCATGTGTTCAGTTTGTCTTTGATGAGGCTGTGAGGACTGAGGTTTCTCTTTATCATCTTCACTCTTCACAGTGTCAGGAGTGAAAGTGAATTTGGTGATCTCAGCCTCCTCCAGTTCCTGAAGCTGCTCTCCCTCCTGACTGATCCTGAGTTCTTCCTGTTCCTGCTTAATGTGTGGGGGGGGCTCTGGGTCCTCCGGGTCCAGACTGGTGCTCCACTCCTGCTGGTCAGGGAGAAACTCTTCTTTAACCACCATGGACATCTGCAGGAAACAGGAAACACACAGTCAGAACAAACTGTTAAGTGTTGGCATTTAAAAATCTAATCACCATTACAATGGGAGACATTTTGCAGCCCTAATTAATGCCTTTGTTTTTATATTTTCACATTATCTTTCTTAGTCCCATCTATTGTGTATTTGTGTTGGCTCAATTCACCTTATGTAGCCCTGCCCCTTTCCACTTCCAGTTAAAAGTGAAAAAGTTTTTCTTCTGGTGTAGCACTAGCACTCGTTCACAGATACACTACGCCTACAGTATATAATTACAAGACTATGTTACAAATAAAAATTCTGCATTCAAACCTTATTTAAGTAAAAGTATGCAAGTATTAACAGAACATTTGACGGCACCTTCCTATGTAAAAGTAATGATGGTGCAGTAAAATGTTTCCTGTCGGTGTTTAATGTATGATGTTTCTTGATTATTTCGTATGTTGCATTTTACTGCTGTACATGTTCAAAGTTGCGCTTGTATAAATGATTATAGATGAGGGAACCTGCTAAATATTAAAAATGTGTGTTTTATATACCGTACCAATCAAAGTTTGGACACACCTTCTCATTCAATGTTTTTTGTTTATTTTAATATGTTTCTACTTTGTAGATTAATACTGAAGACATCAAAACTATGAAAGAGCACATATGCAATTATCTAGTTAACAAAAAAGTGTGATTTTTATTTTAGATTCTTCAAAGTAGCTCACTTCTCTCAGTCATGAGGTAGACACCTGGAATGGTTTTCAATTAACAAGTATGTATTGTATTAACAAGTAACAATGACTTGCCTTCTTAATGTGTTTGAGACCATCAGTTGTGTTGTGCAGAGGTAGAGTTAGTGCACAGTGGAAAACACTATTTGACTGCTGTTTTAATCCATATTATAGCAAGAACGACTCAACCCAGTAAAGAGAAACAACCGTCCATCATCACTTTAAGAAATGAAGGTCAGTCGATCCGGAAAATGTCAAGAACTTTGAATGTATCCTCAAGTGCAGTCGCAAAAACCATCAAATGCTATGATGAGACTGGCTCTCATGAAAGGGAAAGGAAGAGCAAGAGTTACCTCTGCTGCAGAGGATAAATACATCAGAGTTACCAGCCTCAGAAACATTAAAAAGCACCTCATGGAACTATTCATATCTTAAACTGCACTGTAACTTTTATCCATGTACTTTTTCTTGTAATGTTTAATTGAACTATTTATATTTTAGACTGCACTGTAACTTTTATCCATGTATTTTTTCTTAATGTTTATTTGATTAGCTTTTCTTTTTTAATGCTTAATGTCTTTCATTTTTTTGTTTTGTAAAGCACTTTGAATTGCCTTGCGTTGAAAAGTGCTCTATAAATAAACTTGCCTTGCCTTGCCTCAGATTAGAGCCCACATAGATGATCACAGAGCTCAAGGAGCAGACAATCTTAAAGGTCCCATGACATGGCCTTTTCTACTGATCATAATTCCATTGTTGAGGTCTACGAGAATAGATTTACATTGTTCAATGTTCCAAAACCACATTGGTTTCTCATACAGCATCTCTGTATAGTATGTGTATTCACTCTGTCTACACACCTTGTTGGAGCTCCTGCTGCTCCAGATGACTCAGATAAGGAAATATATGATACATTATGATGTGATATGCTGCAGACTGTACTGTTACTTTGATCCGGCTATTTATGTTGTGGCAGGTATTTAATTAAGCTTTCTAAACGCTAATGTTATATTAGTCAGATTGCTCTGAAGTTGGGAGGTGATATTCTATTAATGTTCACGTTCACACAGTCAGTTGATTTGCCGTCTTTCCTGCAGTGGCAATTTTTCTGTATTTCCTTTCTCCTGTAATATGACTTGATCGCTTTAAACTCCGCACACTGAGCTCTGATTGGTCAGCAGGCAGTGCTTTCACTGAGTTGAGCTCTTAGCCTGCAACCTAACCTGCTCTGGGGCAGGTTAGCCGCACAGCATAAGTTACCATGGAGATCTAGCCTGCTAAAAAAGAGAACCAGCGTCGTAGGACCGGAAACACAGAGTTTTCCCTGATGTTAGCTCGCTAAGCGAAAATCCTGCTTCGTAGTACAGGCCTCTGGTGATTAGGGCTGTGCAATTTAATCGATCCTGCGATATATATCGATATTTAGTTTTCCTAGAAAGTATCGATATTTCAGCCGCGGGTATCGATATATTAAGTCTGATAACTGTGTTCGTTATCCTCGCGTCCAGGAGAGAAGCTTTAAAAAGGAGACTAATTGAGTCTCTGAGAAGGTTCAAATGTATACTTTAATTAATAAAAAGCGCGGTAATGTTACAAGCTGTGTTCTGGCTCTCGTGAGCGAAGTGAAGAGAGCGAGCTCCACCTTTCCAGCTGTTAAATATCCTCTGTGGGCCGGTTAGCGCTGCTGGGGGCCGGCCCTCCACGTCTCCAATGTTCGTTGTTGCGCATTACAGAGGATTCAGACATTGTACATTAAATATATAACTAAACACACCTTTTCTCCTCCTTATCTCTTTCATGACTTTTCATTTAATACATTTTAAACGCTGTAATAAATACTCCAAAAATACCTCACGGCTGGTATCATTTCCGGTAGTTCCGAATGTTGTCTCATGCTACCCACTTCTGTAAACAAACATATTCAAATAAACTGTACCTTCATTTAATATTCAGCAATAATAATATCTCGACATCTATAGTTGTAGTGTTGAAATCAGTAGGTTTCGGTGTGCAACACACTCATATCGCTACTAAATTCACCTCTATAGTAAATGGTATATTAGCCACATGCTAAATGCTAACCGGAGATGAAGAATTTTCAGAATAAAAGCTTAACAACTGGTTTTTCAGTATAAAACAGCATTCAACAAAGAACAGAAGACTTGAGATCTGGTGAGTCCTGCAACTGTAATGGAGTTAAATATGTATTAAGATAATCCTTAGTTTGTAGGGATGCACGATAATTATCGGCCCGATAATTATCGGCCCGATATTAGGAATTATGACGTCATCCCGATAAACCGATAACAGTATTAATAGCCCCGATAATATACAATATATTTTTGGGTATACTGCGGTGTGGGTGGATTGGGATGAGGGGCGCTTGTTTTTCACTCGGCTCCTCCCGTTTTGCCAGTGCTGTGGTGTTAGTGGTTTAGGAAGAGGGGAGTTCTTCACAAATCCAGCGCTCCCTAATACTTCGAACCTGATCAGTCACCTGAAACATCGCCATCGCTACGATGGTGTGTTAAAAGCGTACGAAGACAATAATACAATACAGTGTGGGGGTGTGTGTGTGTGTGTGTGTCTCTGCGCACGCGCGTTGGAGCTACGTGCAACTCAAGGCATATGCTCGAACCGGAGCTGCCTGGACGCTGCAATCATGTTGCTGAGTGTGCTGACTTCTCCTACAATGTCCCGCTGTCTGCTTCCTGCATCAAGTCAAGTGCTCGGCGCAGTTGTGTGGATAGAGCGCTCCTCTGTTTTCATTTAAACAGCTCCTTATATCCGTTAGCGCAGCTAGCTAGCACCAGATGCTAACAACAACAATGCACGTAACGTCTCTCTCTTGCTTGCTCGGACCACACGCACACACACCCTCCCGGTCCTCCAGATGGCCAGTCGGTGCCTGCCGGTGAGCGTGGAAGTGTGGTCTGCCACAAGCGGGCAGCAGGAGCGGGGCTGTCAGCATCAGCTTGTAGACGGTATGCTCTGAAGCTATGGGGCGGCCGAGGAAAAAAAATACACATGCGTTAATCGCATTCAAATAATTAGTGGCGTAATTTTTATTTTTATTATCGGTTATCGGTATCGGTCTTGAGAAGCAGGAAGTTATCGGTATCGGTTTCAAAAAACCAATATCGTGCATCCCTATTAGTTTGTAAATGTTTTATTTTTTATTTAAGGTTACGTTTCTTCTTCTAGTTAGCTGAGTTTCTTCCCGTTAAGTTGGTATTCATCATTAATAGGTTGTTAAATGTTAAGAAGCCCTGACATGCTGTTTCTTGCAAGATGTTGCGCCCGGGAAACCGGACTTAACAGGTGGCTGCTAACGTTAGCTTACAGCTTATTGCAGTGCTGCCGCGCCACCCTCTCGTCTCCAACATGGGAGAATTACACAAACATGCAGCGGGGTATCGCAATGTTGTCGCCAAGTTTAATGTTAAGTTTCACAGCTTTCTTATAGCGGAATCTAGTTTGTTAATGTTCAGTAACAGCTAGCATAGCATAAACAGCTAACCGTTAACGTTTGGCTAACTTGCTAGTTAGCTCTGCTCTATATATTACAAGCTAACATGACTAGCTAATGTCACACTGTGTGAACTAAAATACTTTTTGTATTACTACATCATACACGCTAGGTCCAAATCACTGCTAACATTTATTATTTTTGAAAATGTATAGTAAAGAAACACTCAGCCATGCATGAAATAACATAGCAAAAATAATACGGGTAATGTTTGACCCATGTTGTGCCTTAGAGGTGTAGTGATACAAACATGATTTTTATTCAAAAAGTAAGAAAGGGAAAAATACAAATTGGTGTTGATCCAAAACAGGTAAATTGAGGAATACCTGGAATCCTGAATGGTTAAAGTAATTTACTGCAAAGATATTTACAATTAAAACTAATTCGGGTCACTTTTGACACATGTTGGTTGTATGTTGTGTAACAAAGGGTTAACATAACGGCTGTGATGTTCACTCTTTTGACAGAGCACCAGTGGACAGTGAGGACTATGGAAGAGAAGATATGATGGCTTTGTGTGGAAAGCTGCTGAAGCCAGCCTGTGTCCCTCATCAGTCTCTCCAGGCAGCACCCAGCTATTCTTCCATCTTGCAGATGAAAAGACTTTGATATGTGAGTAATAACTAACTTGTGTCTAACATAGTATTGCATGTGGTTTAGTAAAGTATTTAAAAATACCCCACATTGTACATGTACAGGAAAATCAGACCTTGTTCAACAAAGATCATAAGACAATTGTTTTGTCTTTGAGGTACAGCCACAGCAGAGAGTCTGAGTTTGAAGAAAGCACTAACATTTTATTTAGTGTTGTTTAATCAATCAATGTTTACTGGTCTTGAATTTCCTCACTGGATTACAAAATGCTCGAATCTTATTGTACAGGGACATTATGCAGATTTAATCACCTAAAGATGAAAATATAGATTCATCGATATGTACCATTTTAAGGCAATAGACAGTTGGTGGTATTTACCAAAGCTCCGCAGCTAAAAAAAAATTCAACTTACTTTTAGTTTCTACTGTTTATAAGTATGATGTTTAAATATGAAATGCTGTATTCATTAGTTGTACTATAATTCTACAAATATTTTTATATTTTAAGTTTTCAGAGTAATTGTTTCCTACAGAACATTTTGTGATGATTTTGTTGAACCTGTTTGATTGGAAAATGTTAGAAAGCTGTAAAATAACAGTATTCTCCCTGTAGAACTTTAGTTTCTGTATTTATTTTAGTGTTTGATCAAACAAATATACGGAGCCCTGGAGGGTTCATTGAGAGAAAAATAAATAAAACGTGGCCACGCTTTAGTAACTCGTGCGCATGCTTTAGTCACTCGTGCGCACGAGTTAATAAAGCGTGGCCACGTTTTATTTAAATTGAGGGATTCCTGTCCGTGACTCACAGAATCTGCTGCTGCCCACAGCTGTTTTATAGAAGGAAAACATCCTTCACTTTATGAAATCTCTGTGGCACCAGTGGCCTGTACTACGAAGCAGGATTTGCTATTTACACTATTCATTCATGAAGTATGACGCTGCGCTGTCAGCATGCGTCTCCATGTTTGTGATTGGTCAAATGTTGGTAACCCCGTCTATTTCACGTGAACGCACTCTCAGCCGGACAGAGAAATTCTGGTTGATTTGCGGAGTTGATAACCAGCTTCGTAGGACCGCTTAGCGACATCGCGTTTGTTAGGGTTAGTTAAGCCGGGTAAATCAAACATATCCAGGGTCTGTTGAACTGGCTTCGTCGTACAGGGCACTGGAGGCAGTAACGTGTAATTCAGCAGAATCTGAGAAGAGCAGCACCAGCTGCAAAGAGCGGTGCATTTTACTGTTTACTTCACTGCGTTGCCCTTCATTAGAACCGCTGGATAGAGATCGAGGCTGCTACGTTTAACCACACACACCTCTACACACATCGAACTACCAGAGTATTCCCCCTCGTTTTATGAAGGATATGTCCTGTCACCGGGGCGCATGCTGTGTGTGTGTGTGTATGTGTGCTCAGCTCCGCTCTGTGTGTGCGTGTTCGGTGTGTTTGTGTGTGTCCGACACCCCCGGCATTTGTTTTCAAATTACCACGAACAGTAATTTACACAAATCTGGTTCTCCATAGTTATGTATTCCAAAGTGAAAGAAATTCATTTAATCTTAATCTCGATGTGCTATAGTCCTGCCGGAGTGCACCGGGGAACGATACTATCATAAACAAATGCCCACACACAAAACGAGGCCACGCTTTATTAACTCGTGCGCACGCTTTAGTAAATCGTGCGCAGGAGTTACTAAAGCGTGCGCACAAGTTACTAAAGCGTGCGCACGAGTTCCTAAAGCGTGCGCACGAGTTACTAAAGCGTGCGCACATTTTATTTATTTTTCTCTCTGTGAACCTTCCAGGGCTCCGTACAAATATAATAAAAGAAAATGTAAAAAACTGTTTTTCTCATCAGAACTTTATTTAAGGTATTTTAATGTAACATTTTAAGACAATGGATTTTGAAAAGAGAGGAAGGTTTCCTCTAAAATCTTTAAGGACAATTTCTGTATACTAATTGCTTTTGCACTTTATTTCCGTTAAAGTATTTTTACTTTAATTTTATGGTTTTTGTTTGGCAGCCTGCTGCCAGTCATTTGACCGTTTTTTTACAGGTTTTTTGCCCGTAGAAGTTTTAGTGCTGTACTTTTATTAAAGGTTATTGACTGTAAAAAGAGCAGATACATCTGGACAATTCCCGTAAATTAATGTTATAAGTTCTGCAGAACAATTTTATAGAAAACAATAGCAATTTGCTATAAATTATTTGGTGGAATCTATAGTAAAATTCATAGGTGAATTATATAGAATATTTGCCAATATCCTGCAGTATATTCTACAGAAACATCAATAGATTTTTCTATAGATTATTTTGCAGAATCTATAGAAAAATCTATAGATACATTCTATAGAATATCTGCAAACATTCTATAGTATTCTTCAAAGAAGTTCTATAGAAATGTCCACAGATTCTATAGAATATCGGTCACAAATTATATAGTATTCTACAGAATGCTATTCTACAGAACAGTTCTATAGAAAGCATCCATGGGGTTTTCTATAGGAGTCTATAGATTATTTTCTACAAAAAATCATCTACACAGTATATATTTTCTATACTATAGTATTCTATAGATGATTTCCCAGAATCTATAGTAAAACACGTAGGCAATTTATATAGTATGTCCGCAAAAATCCTGTAGTATTCTACAGACATTTTCTATAGAATTCGTCCATAGATTTTTCTATAGTATTCTATAGATTTTTTTGCTAAGGGTACTACCTGCAGTAAGTGCTGATAAAGGGTATAAAGTTATTAATGTGATAATAAAATGTTAATTAAGGGTAAAGGGAACAGACCTGCTCTGGGTATCCGAAGCTGAGGCTGTAAAACAGCGTCCAGAAGTTTCTGGAGTCTCTTGTTCTCCTCTTTGGAAAGAGACAGCTCCTCCTCGTACTCGGGTATCGTTTTTTCAAACAAAGCAAATATATCTTCAGCAGCAGCAGTGAGTCGCTGCTTCTTCAACGACAGCAGCATTTGGACTTTACTCATGTTTACTAGATCACCTTTTCCTGCAAGCTCCGTTAAACACACCGTTTCTCTCTCCATCAAACTCTCAATCTAACTAGCGTTGCTAACGTGTTTCCAGCTAGCATGCTAAGCTAGCTCCTATAGTCCGAGGTAAACACTCCATAAAAAAGAGCACACAGTCCATTCGGAGGTTTATCCAGACACACAGATGATGGATCAGTAGAGCTGGAGCTCACACACACTTTCTCAGGAACACAGAGAGAGAGAACCGTAGCGACGAGACGCTGTGACCGAATACAATGTTGGACGAATAACTGGTGATATTCTTCTTCTTCTTCTTCTTCTCTTGTTTTTGTCGGATTGCAAACAACTTAAAAAGGTGCATACCGCCACCTACTGTACATGAGTATGAATCATCACATCATTCCAACTCTTTAAACTATGATCCAAACAAAATTAAAATAAATAATAATAAAAATCAATCAATAAAACCATGAAATAAATAAAACAAAAATACAAATCTCTGTTCTTTCCTGACCTAATGTTAGATTATTTTTCCTACCCCAGTTTCACTCAATAATTTAAACAGTGCCTTTCTGGTAGCTCTTACTCCCTCTCCTTTTGTTCCCAAAACACCAACCACACTCCATTCCCCCTCTGCCTCTAAAACTTTAGCCTTTAATTGTTCTCTGTCCGCTTTATATATGTCACAATGTAACAAGATATGTTCTCCATCTTCTTTTACTGCACAGTTCCCACACTTGTTACTGTCACTTTTCCCCATGATATACATCGTACTATTCAATGTGTGATTTATTCTGAGTCTAGCCATCATGATTTCCTCCCTCCCGTTTCTTTCTTTATGAATATGAATTGTAATTGTACTTTGTACTTTGTGATAGTCCTTGCCTTTCTGGTCTTTCTCCCACCTTTTCTGCCAGATCTCCATCCCTTTTTTCTTAATGACTGCTTTTCCTTCTCCAAGTTGAACTGGTAAAGTTATTTCCTTTTGTAGTGCACTTTTTGCTCATTTATCAGCACACTCGTTCCCTCTCACCCCGTCATGTGCACTCGTTCCCTCTCACCCCGTCATGTGCACTCGTTCCCTTTCACCCCGTCATGTGCAGGCACCCAGCAGAACTGCAGATCTATACCGCGTCTGTGCAGTCTTAACAGGCTACGATTCAGTTCTATGAGAATGTCTTCTCTGGCAGTTGTTGTTGATAGTATGCTTTGTAATATGGAAAATGAATCTGTACATATATCCACCCTATCTGGTCTGACCTCTTCAACCCACTGCAATCCTATTATTACAGCAAGCATGTCTGCTGTTTACACTGATAATTGATCAGACGCTCTTTTTAAAAGAGATGTTTTAAAGTCTGGGATGTATATGCCAACTCCAACACACTCTTACTTTTTCTTAGAACCATCTGTATAAAGGTGTAGGCAATTGTAGTACTTTTCGTTCAGATACATACTTGTTTTAATTCCCAATTCATTTATTTTCCACTCTTTTTTCCTTTCTACAATACTCATATCTATTTTAGCTTCTGGGGAAAGCCATGGGGGAACACTGCTAAATGGGGTTGCTTTGGCAAACGTCCCTGGAATTTTGCATATTCCCAGCAATCCTGTAATATTCTATTTGAAATATTTTCTTCTCCACTTCCTTGTAGTCTGACCCAGTATGACAGAGCAAGTTTCTCTCTTCTGATCTCCAGAGGTGTCTCTCCTGCTTCTATCAGAACTGCATTGATAGGGGATGACTTTATCTCTCCAATACACAGCCTCAATACTTTATATTGTATTCTATCAAAAAGCGATGTTTTTGCTGCTGCTCCATAGACTATCCAACCATAGTCTATTGTGGACCTCATAATTGATCTGTAAATGTCTATTAATGCTTGTTTGTCTGCACCCCAGTTGAATCCAGCTATAGCTCACAATAAATGTAATACTTTTTAGCATTTTGTTTCCACTTGATTAATATGCATTTTCCATGTATATTTGCTATCAAACCACATTTCTAGGTATTTGAACCAAAGACTGTATATATAAAGATTTGAACTCATTCACCTTTGTCATTGGACTATCATAGTGTTAGCTGTTGGCCATCAATCTTACGTTTGTTTGTAAATACCATGTAGCATGCATGACTTGCTTTCTGACATTTTGAATCCCCAGTTATATGACCACCTCTCTACTTTTTTAATCGCTCTAGCTATATTCTCCATTACGTATAGGGCATTTCTTCCCCTCATCCAAATAGCCCCATCATCTGCGTATAGAGCCGATTGGATGCATGTGTCTAAGCATGTAAATATGTCATTAATCATGATGTTAAATAATATTGGACTGTCTGCTCTCCCTTGGGGAATACTATTTTCTATTTCAAAAAAATTGGAAATATCTGCTCCAACATTTACTCTAAATGTCCTGTCTGTTAAACAGGTCCTACCCAATTGTGCATTCTCCCTCTAATACCCATTCTACTCAATTTGATCAGTAACCCATCCCTCCACACAGAGTCATACACCTTTTCAATGTCAAAGTACACTATTGCCATTATCTCTTTCATTTTCAATGTTTTTTCCACATCGTTACTCACTCTTACTAATGCATCTATTGTGGACCGCCCTTTACGAAATCCGCTCTGAAAACTACTCAGCAGCCCTTTCTGTTCCAGTACATGTGAGAGCCTATGGACGATGATTTTTTCCATTAAATATACGTTTTCATTCTCTGCTAGTAACTGCTGTTTTTGCTGCCTATGAATATCACTGAGATGCTCCCCACTATGTACTGCTGCAAGTGTCCTTCCTAACATATCTGCTTTCTCTTTATCTGTCACTGCCAGCCTCTCCGCATCAACCAAAGCTGGAATTTTAATGGATTTCCTTTTCTTACTCATCCACTTAAACATGGACCAGACATCTTCCTAATGTTACTCCTCTGCCAATGGTAGAACACAATTCTCTACATGTTCTTTTTTTTGTATATTTTATTGTCCTTCGAGCAGCTGCCCTTTTCCTTTGAAACTCTAGAACATTATTTTGAGTCATGTTTTTCTTTAATTCTCTAAATGCATTATTTCGCTCTTTAATAGCCCTGCTGCATTCAATGTTTATCAATCAATCAATGTTTATTTATATAGCCCAATATCACAAATGTTACATTTGTCTCAGTGGTCTTCACAGTGTGTACAGAATATCAGTATGACAATACGACCCCTCTGTCCTTAGACCCTCACATCGTACAAGGAAAAACTTCCAAAGAAAACCCAGTTTAAAGGGAAAAATGGGAGAAACCTCAGGGAGAGCAACAGAGGAGGGATCCCTCTCCCGGGACGGACAGACGTGCAATAGATGCCGTGTGTAAATTGAAAAGATAATACATTTGCAACATAGGTAGTCCAAATGTTTGGAAATGCATGTGTGTATAATAGGAAGATGAATCCACGAGGATATCCATCCAGGACCGATGATCCAGGACCACAGCCACGACTCAAGATCCAGCGCTCGCGATCCAGGACACAAGACCGCAGGATCATCCATGACTCCGGATCCCAGCGTATATAGACACCCAAAAGGAAAGACATTTGGGGAAGCTGGGTTAATCGGAACATGAGAGTACACAGGTATAGACAGCGAGAAGGAAGAAGTAAGATGTCCCCCGACAAACTAAGCCTATATCAGCAAAACTAGGGGCTGAATCTAATCAGCCCTAACTATAAGCTTTATCAAAAAGGAAGGTCTTAAGCGCACTCTTAAAAACGGATAGGGTGTCTGCCGCCCGAACACAAACTGGAAGCTGATTCCACAAATGTGGAGCTTGATAAGAAAAGGCTCTGGCTCCCATTGTACTTTTAGAGACTCTAGGAACAACCAACAACCCTGCATTCTTGGAACGCAATGCCCTAGTAGGACAGTAGGGTATAATGAGTTCTTTAAGGTAAGATGGCGCCTGCCCATTAAGGGCTTTGTAGGCGAGAAGAAGAATTTTAAATTCTATCCTGTGTTCTATAGGGAGCCAGTGTAAGGCAGCCAGAACAGGAGTAATGTGGTCCCTTTTCCTAACTCTGGTTAGTACACGAGCCGCAGCATTTTGAATAAGATGAAGCGACTTGATTGACTTCTTGGTACTCCCTGATAATAAAGAGTTACAATAATCCAGCCTAGAAGTAACAAATGTATGGACTAGTTTCTCTGCATCGCTTTGTTATCGCGGTCCTTGAAATTGATTTTATGTGGGCGTTAAAGGATAAATCCTGATCAAATATAACACCAAGATTGCTTATAGTCTCACTGGAGGCCAAATTAATGCCATCCATAGTTAGTATATCTTTAGATAATTTGTTTCGTAGATTCTTCGGGCCAAGTACAATAACTTCAGTTTTGGTCGTGTTTAACATCAAAAAGTGTAAGGTCATCCACGTTTTTAAGTCCTTAAGGCAGTCTTGAATTTTATTTAGATGATTAATTTCATCAGACTTGATTGATAAATATAGTTGAGTATCATCCGCATAACAATGAAAGTTTACAGAATGATTCCTTATAATATTGCCTCACGGAAGCATATATAATGTGAACAAAATAGGTCCGAGCACTGAGCCCTGTGGCACTCCATGGCTAACTTTGGTTTGCGTTGAAGATTCATCGTTAACACCTACAAACTGAGAGCGTTCAGATAGATAGGACCTAAACCAGCCTAAAGCAGTTCCCTGTATGCCAACTAAATGCTCTAGTCTTTGCAATAGGATATCATGGTCGATAGTATCAAATGCAGCACTGAGATCGAGCAAAACAAGAATAGAGACAAGTCCCTTGTCTGAGGCTATTAGAATGTCATTTGTGACTTTAACCATTCCTCATTCCACCATGGCACCACTTTCTTCCTACCCTTGGTTGTTGTTTTGGGTGTACTGTTCTCTGCTGCATTTAGTATATGTTGCGTTATTTAGCTTGTAATGACCTCTATGCTTCCCTCTGATGTTAGCAGGTGTACCGACTCCTCACACCATATCCTACATGTCCTCCAATCAGCTTTAGCAAAGCACCACCTGGTTATTACACCTCTTTCCTGCATATATACATTAGTATTCATTTTAGTAAGCAAACAAATGACATCAGTCATGACATCACTTACCTGTCATAATTTATCTGGGATTTGTAGTCTTTCTAGTTGCATATATACAGTTATATTTCAACAGTTTTACGACAAACTGTGACTTTTTTTACATGGAAATGATTGTTTAAGATTGACAAACATCATATGTGTAATTCATGGCACAATTCAAACGGGATCGAAAGATACGTTTTCTCTCCATTGACTTCAATACATCATTTTCCCGAAATAAGGTCCCATGGGTCGGAAGTAGATGGGCGGGACTTTGCCTCTCTATAAAGGTGATCAGGGAGAAACTCATCTCCTCATTGGCTGTGATGTTAAATCATGTGACTGTGATGTAGTTTCTTTATAGCCTAACGCTAGCTTTTCACTTGTGTGAAAGAACAGGTATTGGATGTTCACAACTAAAAAATGTTTATAAATACCATAGGTGTAATCGTTATTAGACATTTTAAAGAGGAAATGTTACATATTATATATTTTAAATAAATAAACTCACCACTGGGAAAGTTGAGGAATATAAATATA
>CM070478.1:2107149-2176691 GCA_036324585.1 Champsocephalus esox | reverse complement strand
ATTACTTAATGACTTTTGTACTAGTTCCCCTATTCTTTATCAAGTAACATTTTAGATGTGTTTAATTGATTATTGAACATATTTATTAGGGATGCTCCGATCGCCAATTTTGGGGCCGATCGCCAATCGCCGGAATCAGTATCGGCCGATCACCGATCAGATCGAGTGGGCGGGGCCTATGGGGATCTTCCATTTAAAGTGATGTTTAAAACTCAGTTAATGCTCATTCACTGGAGCTTCCACAAACAACAACCAACATAATTATTACATTCAAATGAAGTACATTATTCAAGTTTACATTAACTGTGGATGGATGGATAAATAAATCTCTCTCTCTCTCTCTCTCTCTCTCTCTCTCTCTCTCTCTCTCTCTCTCTCTCTCTCTCTCTCTCTCTCTCTCTCTCTCTCTCTCTCTCTCTCTCTCTCTCTCTCTCTCTCTCTCTCTCTCTCTCTCTCTCTCTCTCTCTCTCTCTCTCTCTCTCTCTCTCTCTCTCTCTCTCTCTCTCTCTCTCTCTCTCTCCTCTCTCTCTCTCTCTCTCTCTCTCTCTCTCTCTCTCTCTCTCTCTCTCTCTCTCTCTCTCTCTCTCTCTCTCTCTCTCTCTCTCTCTCTCTCTCTCTCTCTCTCCTCTCTCTCTCTCTCTCTCTCTCTCTCTCTCTCTCTCTCTCTCTCTCTCTCTCTCTCTCTCTCTCTCTCTCTGGTGAAGCCATTTTGGTGAGCTTGTTTTGCCGCGCACAGAGAAAAGTGTCATGTATTTTACGTCATCATTGTGATCAGCTCTCGCGATCGGCATTTTTAGAGAGCCAGATCGATCGGTAGAGTGTGAGTATCGGCCGATATCGATTGGTGGCCGATCGATCGGAGCATCGCTAATATTTATTCATTGATTTCTTTATGAATTATTCTCCCATAATTTGAATTAATCCAAAGTATTTGTTTTTATTTGCTTTTACACATTTAAAAAGAAAATGTGAATAAAGAAGCACATTAAAACTAAAGTATCAATGTATGTCACATTTAACCAACTACAGTGGAGTACACCAGCTGGGCGTAAACTGGGCGTAACTCTACGTCCGTCGTAGAACCGAAGGTTAAGACCGAACTAAAGTTATGACTAGTGCACCACTTAGACTTAACCCTGTATGCTTTGCGCCCGGGTGTAACTTGTACGCCTAGTATGGAGCAGGCATAAATCGGAAAGACAGACTTGTATCCATAGTAACGTAAAACAGGCAAGAAGGATAATAACGATGGCAGGGCGTCTTCTTTACATGTTTAACAATGCAAGGGCATTAAGAAGAGAAAGAGTCGTCCGTGATCGAACAAACCCACTGGACATCTATTCAGTGAACTGAGAGAGAGGTTTCGTTTCGGCAGACAAGTCCTTTTTGATGTCATCGAGGAGATCTCCCCTCAACAACCTTGCAGGTGCTGATTGCGCTCAGATGTGCTCTTTTATAGTTTTGATGTCTTCAGTATAAATCTAGAAAGTAGAACCAATTTTAATGTAGGGTTACATTCTATAAATGTTCAAATGGTGTGCAACTCGGACATGGGCATTGTCGACCTCGTTGCAAGATGACCTGGGTCGACCCATGATGCTCGCATGCTGAGAGAGAGCGCCCTTCAACGGGAATTTGAGGCAGGGAGAGTGAATGGCCCGAGACTAGTCAGGCTTGGTGCACTCGGTGTAAATTCGAATCCCTAAGTCAGACGTAGCTAAGCCTGACGTTAAGCCCTACTTTTTTACGCCCAGCATGTACACTCCACTCCTAGTGCCCACATGCATGGGTCATATTTAAATCAGTACATTCAATGGCATATTATTCAATGTATGTATTTTTATAAATATATTTATTTTGGTAGGTTTGCTCTTCTGTAATACATTTTAATTATTATAATAAAGTACATGTGTCTAATAATACTTACATACTTTGACTTAAATAACATATGAATGCAGCACTTTAACTTGTAATGGAGTATTTTCACAGTGTGGTGTTTGTACTTTTACTTCAGGATCTGCTACCTGCAGCAAGTGCTGATAAAGGGTCTAAAGTGTTATTAATGTGATAATAAAGTGCTACTGGAGAGTGTAAAGTGTTGATTAAGGGTAAAGGGAACAGACCTGCTCTGTGGATCCGAAGCTGAGGCTGTAAAACAGCGTCCAGTAGCTTCTGGAGTCTCTTGTTCTCCTCTTTGGAAAGAAGCAGCTCCTCCTCGAGCTCTGCTATTGTTTGTTCAAACAGAGCAAATATCTCTTCATTAGCAGCAGTGACTCGCTGCTTCTTCAACGACAGCAGCATCTGGACTTTACTCATGTTTCCTAGATCACCTTTCCCTGCAGACTCCGTTAAACACCCGTTTCTCTCTGCATCAAACTCTCAATCTGACTAGTGTTGCTAACGTGTTTCCAGCTAGCATGCTAAGCTAGCTCCTGTAGTCCGAGGTAAACGCTCCAAAAGAAAGAGCACACAGTCCATTCGGAGGTTTATCCAGACACACAGACGATGGATCAGTAGAGCTGGAGCTCACACACACTTTCTCAGGAACACAGAGAGAGAGAACCGTAGCGACGAGACGCCACATGGATCCAGGTTCTTCTTCTGCTTCGTCTTCTTCTTCGTCTTCTTCTTCTTCTTCTCTCGGTTTTTGGCGGATTGCAAACAGCTTTAAGGTGCATACCGCCACCTACTGTACAAGAGAGTATATCACCATATCATCCTATCAGCACTTGTGGAATTATACCATTGTGTTGTTTACGTTGTTTTAAATTCTTCCAATCAATCCTGTTCCACTCAAATACTTTCATTTCATTTCATTTCAAACCTTTATTTAACGAGATTGGTCCCATTGAGATCATAGATCTCTTTTTCAAGGGAGACCTGCAGCATATAGGTTCCACATGAAATATAAAACATTATACATTATATTTACAGGATACATTTACATAGTTATAGAAATTTACAAGTGCCCATACATACAGTCGGCGTCGTGTCACAGTTGGGGGCGGGGCATTTCGAGGGGGAAAACAATCCTTTCCCCCTCGCCCGGAGCACTGTAAGCGTGCGGATTTTAAATGTTAAACAAACATGTCATACGTTGATTCATTGCAGCCCATTGACAGGGATAGATCTTAAAAAAATTAATTTAATAGGATCGGATTCTTGTCCATATCTTATTAAAGATTAAATGCAAAGATTTTTTTATAATTGCCATTAAAATCGAAATCATATAGCTACAACACTATCTAAGATATTGCAGTATTAAAATCGGAGATAATATGCGTCTGGCAATGCACAATATTTATTTTGTGCCAAACAGTGGCCAAACATATTTCCACCTGGCTTATCGCTCACAGCTGCTTCCGCCGATAGTACAACTTAGTTTCATTATCATGTCTGATTCAGAATAGACTATAGACAAAAAGCTTTAGGAATCCAAACTATAACATATAATAAGTACCCTGTATCAAGATTGATGCAAAACAAGTGAAATTTGACCTTTTTAGAGAGGTTTAGAAAAATAAAGTCCATGCGACCTCTGGGTAATTTGGGAACCATCAGTTCCATTTGAACTTTTTCACTGTAAAAATCATTGTATTACTTTGAATTATCACTCTAGATATTCATTCCATCCAAATACAACTGTTGTGAAAAAAACAAAAAACATACTTTGTTATCCTCTTAGCCCCACGGACCCGAAATCGCGTCATTTGCAGGAAACGACGTCTAAGGAACCTTAATATTTAATAAACTATGAATATTTTATATCCATACAACGGGACAAAACTCATTTAACTGATCTTTTTCATTTGATCGTTCAGATTCGTGTTCACCATCACGATTTGCCCCTTTTTTTTCGTGTTTGAACAGCACGATTTTAAAAGCAATGTATTTCTACTGGTAACGTGTTTTGTGCCTGCAGGCTGCAGCACGTCTTTTTCTCCGGTCGGGTCGAGGAAGACCGGAAGCTGTGTGGTTCATAAAAACATGTTCTTACTCAATATCAAGCCACAATTATTGCTTTTATTTTAAATCGGATAATTTCGGACTTTTGTTGCCGTCTGTGAGGAAAATAAACGGGCCTCAGAGCCTCAGGATACTGAAATATGTATTTTAAAATATTTTTTTCCTTCTAATTTGTTATTCTTTTCAAAATAACACACTGTTATTTACTCACCAATAACACACAATTATCCTTGCTTTTATTTATTGGTTTAATTCCATAATCTCTGGCTTTTTTGGTGTCCGTCAGGAACTGAATTTCAAAATAACAATAACCGGAAACAGACATAGGCATTTCGAGCGATTACCCAAGATCCTCAGCTATGGTTTTAAGCTCGCTGATTCAATCAATCAATCAATCAATGTTTATTTATATAGCCCAAAATCACAAATGTTACATTTGTCTCAGTGGTCTTCACAGTGTGTACAGAATATCAGTATGACAATACGACACCCTCTGTCCTTAGACCCTCACATCGTACAAGGAAAAACTTCCAAAGAAAACCCAGTTTAAAGGGAAAAATGGGAGAAACCTCAGGGAGAGCAACAGAGGAGGGATCCCTCTCCCAGGACGGACAGACGTGCAATAGATGCCGTGTGTAAATTGAAAAGATAATACATTTGCAACATAGGTAGTCCAAATGTTTGGAAATGCATGTGTGTATAATAGGAAGATGAATCCACGAGGATATCCATCCAGGACCGATGATCCAGGACCACAGCCACGACTCAAGATCCAGCGCTCGCGATCCAGGACACAAGACCGCAGGATCATCCATGACTCCGGATCCCAGCATATATAGACCCCAAAAAGAAGGACATTTGGGGAAGCTGGGTTAATCGGAACATGAGAGTACACAGGTATAGACAGAGAGAAGGAAGAAGTAAGATGTCCCCCGACAAACTAAGCCTATATCAGCAAAACTAGGGGCTGAATCTAATCAGCCCTAACTATAAGCTTTATCAAAAAGGAAGGTCTTAAGCGCACTCTTAAAAACGGATAGGGTGTCTGCCGCCCGAACACAAACTGGAAGCTGATTCCACAAATGTGGAGCTTGATAAGAAAAGGCTCTGGCTCCCATTGTACTTTTAGAGACTCTAGGAACAACCAACAACCCTGCATTCTTGGAACGCAATGCCCTAGTAGGACAGTAGGGTATAATGAGTTCTTTAAGGTAAGATGGCGCCTGCCCATTAAGGGCTTTGTAGGCGAGAAGAAGAATTTTAAATTCTATCCTGTGTTCTATAGGGAGCCAGTGTAAGGCAGCCAGAACAGGAGTAATGTGGTCCCTTCTCCTAACTCTGGTTAGTACACGAGCCGCAGCATTTTGAATCAGCTGAAGCGACTTGATTGACTTGTTGGTACTCCCTGATAGTAAAGAGTTACAATAATCCAGCCTAGAAGTAACAAATGCATGGACTAGTTTCTCTGCATCGTTTTGAGGCAAGATATGCCTGATTTTTGCAATGTTACGTAGATGGAAGTAGGCGGTCCTTGAAATTGATTTGATGTGGGCGTTAAAGGATAAATCCTGATCAAATATAACACCAAGATTCCTTACAGTCTCACTGGAGGCCAAATTAATGCCATCCATAGTTAGTATATCTTTAGATAATTTGTTTCGTAGATTCTTCGGGCCAAGTACAATAACTTCAGTTTTGGTCGTGTTTAACATCAAAAAGTTTAAGGTCATCCACGTTTTTAAGTCCTTAAGGCAGTCTTGAATTTTATTTAGATGATTAATTTCATCAGGCTTAATTGATAAATATAGTTGAGTATCATCCGCATAACAATGAAAGTTTACAGAATGATTCCTTATAATATTGCCTAACGGAAGGATATATAATGTGAACAAAAGAGGTCAGAGCAATGAGCCCTGTGGCACTCCATGGCTAACTTTGGTTTGCGTGGAAGATTCATCGTTGACACGTACAAACTGAGAGCGTTCAGATAGATAGGACCTAAACCAGCCTAAAGCAGTTCCCTGTATGCATGGACTAGTATGATTGGATGTGTTAGCCGCAATGCATGCTGGGATTTGGTGTTTATATTATATAAAATCCGGAAAACATTTAAAAAGAATAAAATAATACTTAATTCCGAGTGCTCTTGCTTTCCTCTTTGAAAGTCATCACATAACGGCATTGTAATACACGGTTCGGCTGCATTACCTATTACAGATCTGCCGTAGTTCTTTATTTATAGAGCCCTGATGAGAAGACCTTTGGAAAAACTGCCGCCGAAACTGAATACTTGACGTGGATCATAAATATATCAACAATTAAACAACATCTTAAATTTCTCTTCACACAATACGTCTCCTTGCAGTATCAACACTAATTCGGCTGACTTTTACATTTGATCTAATTCACAGATAGGTTATATTTACACCATAACGGTGCACAGCTGATATAAAAGGACTGTAGTTTCTAAAGATATTACGGATTTTCTTTGAATGTAAGAATGTAAACACTGAGTCTGAAATAGTATAGCAATATGCTGTACAATGATGTGAAAGCATGCATAAAACTATACATCTTCAGATGTCGTACATACACACTAATAATACAACGTTATTATAGCTGTGTGCAACTTGTGTGCACCTCCTAGTGGTTAAAGCACGTTATTGAATTATTGTTTTTATGTGTTATATTTGATTAAAAAAATATTAAGAGTACATACTTTCATAGGGGGGAAGTATAAATATAGAAATATAGAATATAAAAAATCAAGAAGATACTACGAGATCTCTACAATAAAACAGTTTAGTGCAGGATGTACAAAGATATTAATAGGAGGAGGTGCAAAACAGAAAGACGAATTAACCTTTATTTAAACATTAAATAACAGAATAAGGTCTTCTTTTAAATAAGAAAACAACTTTGGGGGTATCTATCTACAGATAAATATTAAGCCTGACAAAGTACTTAACGTCTAATATATTGCTTTCCTGCAATGTGAACTATGTTGAAGCACTTATTTTAACTGATATTATACATATGAATTATACTCTTATGTATGTAGATAGAATAAGAAATGTGCAGAATATGACAGTTTAATGGTGGAGGTACACACATATTGATACATGTCTTGTAATGCACTATTGAGGAACCTGTGACCCAAGTTTTTCATTCATTGCATAACTACACCGTAGTTGTGTATGATATGTCAATAAACCTTTGAAAATCTTGAAAGGGATGTGCAAAATAGCCATAATATACAGTCTTTAATTAACTATTAGTAGAGAATAACGAGTAATATATTTTATTACTTGTTTCCATTCATGTCAATTGCAGATACATGTTTAGTCTTCTCAAGCACCAACGATCAAATATCTCTCCTGATTGTTGGTACTTGACAATCACCTTACCTGAATGTTACTCAGGTGTAACTAAAGTCTGATTTAAGGGTTGTTTATATTTCACATAATTAATCAGAATCTGCAAAGTAACTCAAATAAATGCAGTGGAGTAAAAATACCAGGTTAACCTCTGAATTGTAGTGGAGTAGAATTACAAAGTAGCAATGAGCTGTCATATGGGTATATATTACGTTCGATTCCAGTTTTGGATAGTCTGGCGTGGTTTCTTTCCATTTCACACAGTGTTTGACGCTCTGCGTAACCTTACGGGGACTGTAGTCCTAAACGATAGCTGGGGATTATGGGTAGTGTAGTGTCTTCGGCCATCCTAAACTCAGAAATGTTGACAATCGCAATGATGCTCGAAATGTCCCTTATAGGCCTACGTCTGTTTCCGGTTATTTTTATTTTGAAATTCAGTTCCTGACGGACACCAAAAAAGCCCGAGATTATGGAATTAAACCAATAAATAAAAGCAAGGATAATTGTGTGTTATTGGTGAGTAAATAACAGTGTGTTATTTTGAAAAGAATCACAAATTAGAAGGAAAAAAATATTTAAAAATACAGATTTCAGTATCCTGAGGCTCTGAGCCCCATTTATTGTCCTCACAGACAGCAACAAAAGTCCGAAATTATACGATTTAATATAAAAGCAATAATTGTGGCTTAATATTGAGTAAGAACATGTTTTTATGAACCACACAGCTTCCGGTCTTCCATGACCCGACCTGAGAAAAAGACGTGCTGCAGCCTGCAGGCACGAAACACGTTACCGGTAGAAATACATTGCTTTTAAAATCGTGCTGTGCAACACGAAAAAAAGGGGCAAATCGTGATGGTGAACACGAATCAATAGATTAAAAATCGTGTTGGTGAGCACAAAATGCCGTGAGACTGGGTTGTCTCTCAACATATTGAAATCCCTCTCGCACACACCTGAAATCGTGTGAGTGCGTTTCACATGTGTGTATGAACGGTATTTCTGAATATTGTCTCGTACGGCCCCTCATAACTCTCACTGGTTCAGAACCCTTTTCCTTAAGTGAGACTCTTTTCTCTTCTGACTTTATGGGTATTTTACTTTATATTAAATACATAACAATAAGAGTGCAGACCATCTAATACACGTCACTATGAATCCAGAACAATACAAATGCAGGACTTTGGATACAGCGAGATGTTTGCATGCATTTGGAGCCGATTTTGGCAGAATCCAGCAGAGTGGATCGTGCTGTTCATCCTATGTCATCTATATGTAAAGACAACAGTCTAAATATTTAAGATAAAGCTGTGAAACAATCTCAATAATTGGCAGCAAAAATGTAAGGTTTTTTTAATGTATAAAAGGATACATGTTGAGATAGGAAGTTCTAATAACTTAAGAGAAGAGCTTGAATATCAAAAAATACAAACTCTTTTGGCTCCTTCCTGTCTGGGTCTTTCTTGGCTTTGCTATCTTCTAGCTCTATTCAGGTTTTTGGAGTTTTTTTCTAGCTCTATCCCTGATCATTTTCAGAGCCTGAAGGCTCTATGCAGACTATCTTCTGGTTCTCCTCTGGATCCATCCACTATATCTTGTCTCTGTCCAGTCAATTACACTTGTGTTACTGGAGCAGTTAAAGCATACAACAGATACTTTCAGCATTATCGGAGCATGCAGTGGAAGCTTGGATGAAACACAACAGACTTCTAAACAATGAACACCCGCAACTTGGAAGAAATAAAGTTGGGTTTTATGCGTTCTAATATTGCAATGCAAACCCATGATGTAATGACAGTAATTCAGAATAATTGAGGCATTCAACGCTCATTTCAGTAGATTTGATCAAACAAAACACAAACATATTGGACATGGCCACAAGACTGTAACCTCTTCACATTCTGTTGAAATAGTCAATTAATAGCCTTATCTCACACATTGCACACCACAGCACGTTGTTGGTCGAGCATCACTTTACAAAATGTTTGCATCAAGACACTAAGACTAGCTGGTCCCTTGTAAAGGTCAGTCCACCTTAAATGAGCAGTGGGTGATCAGCAGGTGAAAGGCAGGACATGGACCACATTACTCCTGTTCTGGCTGGCTCCCTATAGAACACAGGATATCATTTAAAATTCTTCTTCTCGCCTAAAAAGCCCTTAATGGGCAGGCGCCATCTTACCTTAAATAACTCATTATACCCTACTGTCCTACTAAGGCATTGCGTTCCAAGAATGCAGGGTTGTTGGTTGTTCCTAGAGTCTCTAAAAGTACAATGGGAGCCAGAGCCTTTTCTTATCAATCTCCACATTTGTGGAATCAGCTTCCAGTTTGTGTTCGGACGGCAGACACCCTATCCGGTTTAAGAGCGCGCTTAAGACCTTCCTTTTTGATAAAGCTTATAGTTAGGGCTGATTAGATTCACCCCCTAGTTTTGCTGATATAGGCTTAGTTTGTTGGGGGACATCTTACTTATTCCTTCTCTCTGTCTATACCTGTGTACTCTCATGTTCCGATTAACCCAGTTTCCCCAAATTTCTTTCTTTTTGGTGTCTATATACGCCGGGATCCGGAATCATGGATGATCCTGCGGTCCTGTGTCCTGCATCGTGAGCCCTGGATCTTGAGTCGTGGCTGTGGTCCTGGATCATCGGTCCTGGATGGATATCCTCGTGGATTCATCTTCCTATTATACACACGTGCATTTCCAAACATTTGGACTACCTATGTTGCAAATGTATTATCTTTTCAATTTACATACGACATCTATTGCACGTCTGTCCGTCCTGGGAGAGGGATCCCTCCTCTGTTGCTCTCCCTGAGGTTTCTCCCACTTTACCCTTTAAAACTGTGGGTTTTCTTCTGAAGTTTTTCCTTGTACGATGTGAGGGTCTAAGGACAGAGGGTGTCGTATTGTCATACTGATATTCTGTACACACTGTGAAGACCACTGAGACAAATGTAACATTTGGGATATTGGCCTATATAAATAAACATTGATTGATTGAGGACACGGGAACTTGGTCCTGAGGAGATGTAACGATTGTTAAACAAGAAATAGTCGAGTCAAGGGGTCGAAGAAATTAACATTTGTGATTATTAGCGAATCAGTTGCAGGTGGGTGAAAACAGGCTTCGGGAGTAACGTATTACATGTAACGGCATTAGGAGACAAAATAGACAAATGTATTCCCTTACCAACACACTTGGTCTTTTTAAACAATTACATCATTTAAATATTTTGTCACAAACTTTGCAGATCTATTTTTTCTCTCCTGTGTGGATTCTCATGTGTGACTTTAAACTTACACTATGTGAAAAAGCTTTCTTACAGACTGTACAGCTGAATGGTTTCTCTCCTGTGTGGATTCTCATGTGTGCCTTTAAATTTCCACTATGTGAAAAAGCTTTCTTACAGACTGTACAGGTGAATGGTTTCTCTCCTGTGTGGATTCTCATGTGTTCCTTTAAATGTACACAATGTGAAAAAGCTTTCTTACAGACTGTACAGGTGAATGGTTTCTCTCCTGTGTGGATACGCATGTGTATCTTTAAATGTCCATTATGTGAAAAATATTTCTTACAGACTGAGCAGGTGAATTGTTTCTCTCCTGTGTGGATTCTCATGTGTTCCTTTAAACTTACACTATGTGAAAAAGCTTTCTTACAGACTGTACAGGTGAATGGTTTCTCTCCTGTGTGGATTCTCATGTGTGTCTTTAAAGTTCCACTCTGTGAAAAAGCTTTCTTACAGACTGTACAGCTGAATGGTTTCTCTCCTGTGTGGATTCTCATATGTTCCTTTAAATTTCCACTAAGTGAAAAAGCTTTCTTACAGACTGTACAGGTGAATGGTTTCTCTCCTGTGTGGATACTCATGTGTATCTTTAAATGTCCATTATATGAAAAATATTTCTGACAGACTGTACAGGTGAATGGTTTCTCTCCTGTGTGGACTCTCATGTGTATCTTTAAATGTCCATTTTGTGAAAAAGCTTTCTTACAGACTGAGCAGCTGAATGGTTTCTTTTCAGCACTACATTGTGGATCACTGACAGATTCATGTCTATTTTTCATTGAGTTTGAGCCTGATGCAGGTTCTCTGGTCTCTTTCCAATAATCACTGTCTTCAGTGTCAGGTTCAGAAGAGTCTTCAGTGTCAGGTTCAGAAGAGTCTCCAGAGTGGTCCTCAGTCTTTGGTTGTAAACTGCTCTCTGGATCTGAGTTCCTGGCTGGTTCTGGTCCTTGACAGTCATCTTCATCAGCTTCTGTTTCCATGTGTTCAGTTTGTCTTTGATGAGGCTGAGCGGACTGAGTTTTCTCTTCATCATCTTCACTCTTCACAGGGTCAGGAGTGAAAGTGGACTTGGTGATATCAGCCTCCTCCATCTCCTGAAGCTGCTCTTCCTCCTGTTCCTGCTTAATGTGTGGGGGAGGCTCTGGGTCCTCCTGGTCCAGACTGGTGCTCCACTCCTGCTGGTCAGGGGGAGGCTCTTCTTTAACCACCACCAGCTGCTGGACTTCTGCGGGAAACACAGTCAGAACAAACTGGTTAGTGTTAGCATTTAAACATCTCATCACCATTACAATGGGAGACATTTTGCAGCCCTAATGAATGCCTTTGTTTTTATATTTGCACATTATCTTTCTTAGTCCCACCTATTGTGTATTTCTGTTGGCTCAAGTCACCTCATGTAGCCCAGCCCCTTTCCACTTCCAGTTCAAAATGTAAAAGGGTTTTTTCTGCTGGCGTAGCACTAGCCGCAATGTAAACAATGAATTGTATTTGGCATCGTTCACAGATACACTACGCCTACAGTGTGGAATGAAAATACTGTTACAAATGAAAATCCTGCATTCAAACCTAATTTAAGTAAAAGTATGCAAGTATTAACAGAACATTTGACGGCTCCCCGCTGACCTGCTAAATGTTCAAATATGTGTGTTTTTTTATATACAGTACCTGTCAAAAGGTTGGACGCCTTCTCATTCAATGTTTTTTGTTTATATTAATTTGTTTCTAATTTGTAGATTAACACTGAAGACATCAAAACTATGAAAGAACACATATGGAATTATCTTGTTAACAAAAAACTGTTAAAAAAAATCAAGAAAATTATTTTTATTTTAGATTCTTCAAAGTAGCCCCTTTTGCCTTGATGACAGCTTTGCTCACTCTTGGCTTCTTCAGTCAGCTTCATGAGGTCGTCACCTGGAATGGTTTTCTATTAACAGGTGTGCCTTGTCAAGAGTCAATGTGTGTAATATGACTTGCCTTCTGAATGTGTTTGAGACCATCAGTTGTGTTGTGCAGATGTAGAGTTAGTGCACAGTGGAAAGCCCTATTTGACTGCTGTTGTAATCCATAGTATAGCAAGAACCACTCAACTCAGTAAAGAGAAGCGACCGTCCATCATCACTTTAAGAAATGAAGGCCAGGCGATCCGGAAAATGTCAAGAACTTTGAATGTATCCTCAAGTGCAGTCGCAAAAACCATGGAACGCTATGATGAGACTGGCTCTCACGAGGACTCCCCGGGAAAGGAAGAGCAAGAGTTACCTCTGCTCAGAGGATAAACACATCAGAGTTACCAGCCTCAGAAACCGCAAATTAAAGCACCTCAGATTATAGTCCCACATAAATGATCACAGAGCTCAAGTAGCAGACAATCTCAACATCCACTGTTCAGAGGACACTGCGTGAATCAGGCCTTCAAGGTCCAATTGCTGCAAAGATCCACTACTGAGGATGAATAACAAGAAGAAGAGAATTGTTTGGGCCAAGAAACACAAGGATTGGACATGAGACAGTGGCAACCTGTACTTTGGTCTGATGGATCCAAATGAGAGATTTTTGGTTCCGACCTCTGTGTCTCAGTGAGACGCAGAGAAGGTGAGCGGATGGTTTCTGCATGAGTGGTTCCCACCTTGAAGCATGGAGGAGGGGGTGAGATGGTGGGGGCTTTACTGGTGTCACTGTTGGTGATTTATTCAGAGTTCAAGGCACCCTTAACCAGCATGGCTACCACAGCATTCTGCAGTAGCCAGCTAAATATAAATCATATTCTGGATTTGTTAACACTTTTTTGTTAACTAGATAATTCCAGTTAAAGGTGGGGTAAGTAAATTTGAGAAATCGGCTCGAGATATACTTTTTGTTATATTCCATGGAATGCTCTTAACATCCCGATAGCAATGAATATCTTAAGCGCTTTGACAAAAAACCCATAAACAAATTTCATCTGTGGAAGCCGTAGTACTGTAAAAAGCACGACCAATCATCTGAGCCGGCTAAAGTAACTGGGTGGCCTACCTGCCTGTCAGCCTTCCATCTGGGCACAAACTTAGCTCGTGCCCTCATTGTTCATGTGCGCATTCGTGTGTGTTGGGGGAGGGGCTCTGTAAGGAAGTGGCAGATGTTTCCGGTTGTGTATTTTCAAATTCTAGCACACTCGAGCTGGTTTCTCTAAAATTACCTACCCCACCTTTAATGTGTTCTTTTATAGTTTTGATGTCTTCAGTATAAATCTAGAAAGTAGAACCAATTTAAATAACAAATCTCTCTCTCTCTCTCTCTAAGAATAAACATATTTATAACTAGTTTAGCTATCATATAATAAACAACCTATAGACCTATATATTTGTAATATGAACGCTGTTTTTTGCAATTGCATTTCAATAAGCTCCCTTTGTGACCACATATTTTCACTAGGTCTATTTTATTTAAAGAACACAAGAACTTTAAATAACAACATTTTAGAGAACTATTAACAAGAAATTGATATAAAAAAACAAGTCCAACATGATTACAGAACGGTGAACACATTGTCTTCTTCAGTGATTAGTAGCTGATTCTTAAGAATTATTATTTGGAGTCTCAATTTCTCCATCTCAATTTGTTCGTGTTCTGCTCTCAATTTGACGGTCTCCACCTCCACACGAACGATTTCTTTCTCTGTCAGTTCCTGCTGTAGCTCTGACAAATCCCTCTTTCTCTTTCGGGGTGTGGCCATTTGGGATTCCCCTTGAGTCATCGCTGATGCTGTGGGTGTAGGAATTCCCTCTTCTCGGCGGTCCTCTGAGTCTGTAAAATGGCAAGTTACTGTCAGTCATTGTCAGTTGCTATCAACTGCCGCGATTGCTAATTGTTATCTTGCTAGCCGTGATGTCTCACGGGGTAATATGTTTATAGATAATGTAGGGTGATGTTACTCTATTAATGACTTACCAATGGTGACAGCTGACACGTCTGCATCAACCTCTTCAAATGTTGAGGTTGGCGGCTCTGAGCTGTCGATCCCACGCAACCCGGTGAAAAGTGGGGGAATCCTCTCCAAAAATAGAAATCATGATTTCTCTGTATGGAGAGGTTTTTGGAGCAGGGCCTCCGCCGGTCGGAGGGTTTTTGAGAACCGATGCATCCTTTTTGGCTCTGGATAGTAGGTCCTTCCACTTTTTCCTACACTCTTCCACCGTCCGTATCCCTCCATCACCCAAGTCATTTATCGCACCAGTGATTGACTTCCAGGCTGCGAGTTTGTGTTTGTTTGTCATGTTCAGGGTTTCCCACACAGACTATACTTGGGCGGGCCGCCCAGATATATTAACGGCCGCCCAAGTATATTTCGCAACCCATTTAGTTTCTCTTTCTTTTTTTTAATAATCTTTTAATAAAAAAAAACGTTATTCGTCTGTGACCACGACGCCATCTGCGATCGATTAACTTGTGGACAATGATCCCTCGCTCCCTTGCACTGATCTTGCCTCCTTCTGGCCTGTTAAGTGGCCTGCCTCACACAGGGGGACTGGCTGTCCACATGATGTGGCCTGCCGACATTGCCACTGTCATACAGATCATAAATCAAAGCCCTTGATTGGTCTCTGTGTCATTCAAGCTCGGGATAACCTCAGCTCAGGTGAGGTAAAGGACTCTGAGTGTTTAGATAGTTAACTTAGTCTAAGTTCTCAGTGGGTCTCAAACGGTGTGGTCACCAGTTATGTAAACACATATTAAGGTGAAAAAAGGCAAGATACACTTTTAAAACTTGTTGAGAGAAAACTAGTCTTTGCTGCTGCCTCAAAGAGGAGCAGGGGGAGAGGAGGGAGACAGGAGAGGCTGATTCAGGAGCACAGACACACTCACAACTATAAATGAACCAAAAATAAATTAATAAACAAGTTTCAGTGTTTTTTTCATATTGGAAATGGTATGTTATGGCCATGATTTTATGATTATTGAAATGTATACAGTTCTATTTAATATTGCAGGTCTCCCTTGAAAAAGAGATCTATGATCTCAATGGGACCAATCTGGTTAAATAAAGGTTTGAAATGAAATGAAAATAGGTGTTTCCATAGATCTAGTCTCTATATGTTCCCCTCAAAATGCACCAGATTGATGCATTTAACTCCAAAAAAAAATCTTACCGGGGGGCATGCCCCTGGACCCCCATAGAGGATTTGAGGTCGACCCCCCATTTCCATATGTTCATGTGTGGGTAGTAGATTTAAACTATAGGGCTATCATTATGGGCCCTGCCTGTACCTGTTTGCTCTGCCATCGCGTGAAGGGTCTGCGAACAAGCGACCAACAGAAAGGTTAATCTTGTTGCATATTTCAATTAATGTTCTAATCTCTCCATCAGTAAAATAGTTTTTCTCTTCTTTCCGTTATCCATATTCGTTATTCAATTCTTAGCTTGCTCTGAATGGAGAAGTTCGAGTGTTCAATTATATAGACGTGTGTTGTTACTAGGGGTGTAACGGTACACGTACCGAAATAATCGTGCGGGCCCTTCGTCGACACGTGTGTACCGAACGAATAGAACATTAAACGTAAAAAAATGAGAACTTGAACAACTTCTTGGACGTAATCTCAGGTGCTGCGCCGCAGCATTCAGAGTAATTTGCTCACATTGGGTTCAACGCGTCATAGAGCGAGCAAGTAATTTCATTGGACGAGAGGCATACTATGAAAGCTGGTCAGAGGGATGCGTTCAAATGTAGTCAGTAATTTGAGAAACTGTCGAAATGGCGAACGCAGATAAAGATGAGCCCGAAAATCCTCCAGCATCATTGAAGTCTCCGGTTTGGGAACATTTTGGTTTCGCAGTTACGTACAAGGATGACGGACAAAGACAGGTGGACCCGAACCAAAGCTGTTTGTCGGCATTGTTCAACTAAAATTGGTTATGCGGCTGGCATTACATCAAAACTTGCACACTCATTTGAAAAGGCAACACCCGAACGTGAATATCACCGGTACCAAAAGACTGAAGTGCAAACCCAACTCCCGCTAGTATTTAAGCCTCCACCACTCGCAAAAAGTTCAGACCGAGCCAAAGCTATTACAAACGGCAAATATCCTTATGTTGCCAAGTTAGCAAAGCGCTACCTGGCTGTATCTGCTACTACCTCTGTCCCTAGCGAGAGGGTGTTCTCCACAGCAGGAGACATTGTTAGTGCCAGCAGATCTGCCCTTTCGGTAAGCAATGTGGACAAGTACATCTTTCTATAAAAAAACATGAAAATACAATGAAAAGCCAGTCATAATGTCAAACTGGCTGCTTAGGTACTAGTACAGTACAGTTCAAATACAGATTATTTCAGTTCATCGAAAAGCTGCACCTTAATGTTTATTTTATTATATTTTGTATTTATATGAGTGAATACATTATTCACAGTTTAATAATAATTAAAAAAATTATGTCATGTGATAATTTTTTCTGCTGTACCGAAAACGTATCGAACCGAGACCGTGACCTAAAAACCGAGGTACATACCGAACCGAAATGTTTGTGAACTGTTACAACCCCTAGTTGTTAGTGTTTCGCGTGTATTCACATGGACACGCATCTTAAGACCACGCGCAGCTACGCCCGAGACTAGTCAGGCTTGGTGCACTCGGTGTACATTCGAATCACTAAGTCGGACGTTAGAGTTAAGCCCTACTTTTTTACGCCCAGCTGGTGCACTCCACCGCTCATGCATGGGTCATATTCAAATCATTACATTAAATGGCATATTATTCGATGTATGTATTTTTATAAATATATTTATTTTGGTAGGTTTGCTCTTCCATAATACATTTTAATTATAATAATAAAGTACATATGTATAATAATACTTACATACTTTTACTTAAATAAGATATGAATGCAGTACTTTAACTGGTAATGGAGTATTTTCACAGTGTGGCGTTTGTACTTTTACTTCAGGATCTGCTACCTGCAGCAAGTGCTGATAAAGGGTCTAAAGTGTTATTAATGTGATACTAAAGTGCTACTGAAGAGTAAAGGGAACAGACCTGCTCTGTGGATCCGAAGCTGAGGCTGTGAAAACAGCGTCCAGTAGCTTCTGGAGTCTCTTGTTCTCCTCTTTGGAAAGAGACAGCTCCTCCTCGAGCTCTGCTATTGTTTGTTCAAACAGAGCAAATGTCTCTTCATTAGCAGCAGTGACTCGCTGCTTCTTCAACGACAGCAGCATCTGGACTTTACTCATGTTTCCTAGATCACCTTTCCCTGCAGACTCCGTTAAACACACCGTTTCTCTCTGCATCAAACTCTCAATCTGACTAGTGTTGCTAACGTGTTTCCAGCTAGCATGCTAAGCTAGCTCCTGTAGTCCGAGGTAAACGCTCCAGAAGAAAGAGCACACAGTCCATTCGGAGGTTTATCCAGACACACAGATGATGGATCAGTAGAGCTGGAGCTCACACACACTTTCTCAGGAACACACAGAGAGAGAACCGTAGCGAGGAGACGCCACGTGGATCCAGGTTCTTCTTCTGCTTCTTCTTCTTCTCTCGGTTTTTGACGGATTTTAAACAGCTTTAAGGTGCATACCGCCACCTACTGTACAAGAGAGTGTATCACCATATCATCCTATCACCACTTCTGGAATTATACCATTGTGTTGTTTACGTTTTTTTTGTAATTCTTCCAATCAATCCTGTTCCACTCAAATACTTAAGAATGGTCTTCCTGGTAGCTCTTACCCCCTCACCTTCTGTTCCCAGTGTCCCCATCGGCTCCACTCCCTTCCTGGTAGCTCTGACCCCCCTTTAAAATGTTACACATCTTTCTGACATTATTCCTTTAAAACAACTTTTAAATCTGATTCTTACTTTTAGAGATATTAAACATTGTTCACACCTTGGTACAGAGGCCTTCTTCAGATGTTAACATTAACTAGAGTGTGTGATGTCACAGCTTGAGGGTAAGAAGTCTTGAAATGTGCCTTCATATTTATTTTTAAACTGCCATAATTCCAAAACCCTACATTCCTGAGACATAATGTATCATGACAAACGTAGGAAAACATCTCGTAGCTTGAAAAAAAACAAATAATTAAGCAATAATAATTAAACAAAATGCCTCTTGAGGGCATGAAGTGACAACAACTGTCAACATGCCTCCATTAAAGCCCATTGTAATGTCAGGCTGATATTTCCTCACGGCAGCAGCCGCACACCTTTAGTTAAACTGCCAAAAAGGCCACATTATTAATTCATCATCAGACTACATTAATATTTGTAATAGTAAAACAATAAAAGCAATGAATGATAACACTTTACTTTATTCAACATAAAACCAAATGAACCTTAATAAGATATGGATATTAAGAAGGCCTTCAAAGTGATACTGATGTATTGATGAAAGGCCAGCATTTTTTACGTTTGCTTACCGAATAATGTAGAATCTCGCAAATATGCAAAAAACAACATAGTATTTGGAATATATGCAAAAAAAGACATACTGTAGCATAGCATGTCCAAACTTCGCACTAACACAGCATAATACAGTACGTTGAATGCAGGCAAACAAACACAGAATACTTTAGTCTGTCAGAAATATGAAAAACAACATATATGTCCAAGAAATATGTTGAAAATATGTAAAAACAAAAACCACAAAAAAACACGTTTGGTTCTTTGATCAAATATTTCCTCAACAGAATCATAAAGCTGGACTGAGTTTGATTAAGGGGAGGTTATCGTTTAACTTAAGTAAATAAGTTAAACTAAGTTTCTCTATAACATGTGATGACTATGATCTGAAAATATCTAAAAGGGAAATGTGTCTCGTAAGCAAAGCAATCAGTGTAGGGTCCCTTTAACCAATAGTATAGTACCAACAGTGAATCACATTGTGTATTCATACAAGTAAGTAATGACATAGTGTGGGTCCAACAATAATCACTTGCACTTTCATTATGTTTCTACATTCCCACAGGTATGTTGATGTGTTTGTGGAGCTTAAACAGCTTTTCATTGGTTCATAAAGGTATCGTAGAGCTGTAGTTGGAAGAGCAGATCTCCTGACAGCTGAATACAGATGAAGAAGCCAGGATATTACTGCAGGCAGGAACTTGTTTCTGTACAACAAATCAGATCTACAATCACTGAAGTGTCCTCTGTAGCATGGAGTCCCGCTGCCCTCTGGTGGCTGACAGAGGAAGTGCAGAATGCATTTCCTTTTATTTCCCTCTCATTTGTTTACCTGCCAAATCCAGAACTGGAAACACATTAAACATCATAATGTCGGTATTCACCGTGAGAAAAACATAGTGTACAACATTTTATTCAACACAACCTTTTATCTTATTTCTGTAGGACTATTTGTTGTTGATCAACTTTTCATTATCAACTATTTTTTACCAGCATAAATGCCTGTGTTACCTTTTTACTATCAACGGTATCTCGGCACCGAAACCGTAGTTTCGAATCCACACCGGTGGTTTCTGACTTGGCTCGTTGTCAGCCGGTAACCAGCTGCCCAGACATTTCGAGGGGAAAGAGGATGGAAACGAGGCGTTCGGGTGCCGTGGGAAGAACCTCCGTTTATTCACGTTCTTCAAGCTATATTGACACTGTATTACATACATACAGACTAGATACTATTCATTTTCTGACCACTTTCTCTATACTTTCGTCTCTCTCTCCATAACTCCGCACTTCGCCTTGGCCATCACATTTCACACACACAGAGACTCCAAAACCCACAACCCCTTGTAACACTACCCCCACTCCTGATGATGATAACACAACCTTTAACATCACTTCAGCATATAAACATTATAAAAGGAAAGCATGAAACATTAATGGCAACACATTCCCCACAATAATCCCCTTTTCCCACAGTCCTTGAAACAGCTTGAATCATGAGGCAATGTCCATAAAAATGTCCACGAAGCATACTGCATAGATCCTTCTTTTATTTATTACGTTTCAAAGGTGTATAAACACACAAACTGATGTACATAACATACTGTGATGTAGTTAATTAACCTGGTTAAGTTAAACACTGTGTGACTTTACTCTATATGATGTGGCTCTTAGGCATTACAATTGTCAAACAACAACAAGCAATCTTACCATCCGTTTGGTTTCTCTAACCAGTTACATCCTGCATCAAGTGTCAAAGCAGTAAACACATTACTCATTATCACAGGCAACTAAATGAAATAGAACCACAAACTGTGGATGTATAACAATATAATTAAATAACTTTAGCTTAAGAGCATAGAATTACTCTGGAACTCTTTTTTTTCTTTTTCTTTTACTGAGTTAGGAACTAACCTGCTGACACCCTGACTCAGGTTAAACTTTAACAAACCCTAGTGACTGACCCAGTCATCTAACATTTCAGGAGCTCTGCAGAGTCGTTGGGGTCTCTGTAGAGGGGTGAAAATCCGTAGGGGACCACTGGCCGGGGCCCTGGAAGGGCGCTGAGTCAAAGGAAGTCTGTCATGAAGCCAGCTGCTGCTCGGCGTAACTGGCAGTGAAGAACCTGGGTCCTAGAGGGTCTCCACAGCTAGATCCTCTGCGTCTGATGGGGGGTCCCACAGATGGAGAGGCCCGATGACTGTGTCAGATGAGTTGAGGTCTGGCTGAGGGGGCGGCACCTCCACAGGCGCCAGGCTTCTGTGTCTAATGGGGTCCTGGAATAATAAGGCTTGAGCTTGTCATGGTGGACAACTTTGACTTTGGCTCTGGGGCTCTTTTTGAGTCTATAGATCAGGTCATCCAACATGCCTAAAATGAATTAAGGACCCTCGTAGGATGGCAGAAACTTTCGTACCTTGTTTTTACCCCTTTTGGTGCCTTTAATCAGGTGCCAGGCTGCATCTCCCACTTTGTGTTGGGTTTGACAAATGTTTGTCATACTGTTTTTTAGCTCGCTCAACAGATTTCCCAAGAGCTTCTCGTGCCAGCTGGTGAGACAGCTCCAGACGTTTTCTCAGTTTCATGACATATTGAGGGGGGGTGTTAGTGTCGATATTGTCATTGTCAGGTGGCAAACCAGCGACCCGGTCGACCGGCTCAGTGACTTCTTTTCCAAAAAGCATCATATTTGGTGTCAATCCGGTGGAGCTGTGTCAAGTTGCTCTATAAGCCACGAGTGCATAAAGCATCATGAGATCCCAGTCCCAGTGACATCTGTCTGCAGTGGTAGCCAGGATTTTCTGCAGTTATAGGTCAACTGATTGATGTGAGGAAATTCAGCAGCTTGGATAAACTGGTCCGAGTTGTTGCCTGGGTGCTGAGAGCTGCTAAGGAGTGGAAGAGGAGGACGATGAACCCAACTCCACACGGGTCAAAGTGGGAGGTAATGCCTTCAAAAGAAGAGAGAGAGTTGAGAACTAAGAAAACTGTGCTCTCTGTTGGAGAATGTGAAGATGCACTCAGACATCTTTTCCTTTCAGCCCAGGGAGGAGTAACATTTAAAGACATTACTCTCAGCAGGTTGGTTGTGTATAAGGAGGAAGAGTCGGGACTCTTAGTATGTGGAGGAAGGATCCAATACTTCAATGAGGACAAAGTTGTAGGACCAATCCTATCTTATGAGGCATGGATATCCACACTTCTTGCTCAAAAGGCCCAAAGAGCAAACCACCAGGAAATAGCAGGAACACTCCTACAGATGAGAAAGAAAACCTGGGTTGTCAAAGGCAGAAGATTGGCTAAAAAGGTGGTTGACAGCTGCGTGATATGCAGAAAGGCCAGAGGAAGGAAGTGCAAGCAAGTCATGAGTGACCTGCCATCAGAGCGGACAAATCCCACAAGACCCTTTGAATACACAACTGTGGACCTGTTTGGACCATATGAGGTGAGGAAGAAAGTAAGGCTGAAAGTATGGGGCATTGTCTTCTGCTGTATGGCATCCAGAGCAATACATGTAGATGTTGTTGGAGACCAGTCAGCTGAAGGCTTCCTACTGGCCTACAAAAGATGCACTGCATTGAGGGGACATCTAAAGAAAATGTGGTCAGATCCCGGAAGCAACTTTGTAGGAGTCAGACCTGCCCTGAAGGAGCTCTACATGTTTCTGGACTGCTTAGGAACATCTGAGCTGGAGGATGAAGCTACCAAACATGGAACAGTGTGGAGCTGGAAAATGCATCCTGCAGACTCACCTCACAGGAATGGAGCTGCTGAAGCAGCTGTCCGTGTCGTGAAAAGGGCCCTCAACAACCTTGGAGGAGATGGAACCTTCACATGGGGAGAATTTCAAACATTCCTATACATGGCAGCTAACTTGGCAACGAGAGACCGATCGATGCCAGGATTCAAAGCAGGGAGGACTGCGTAGGGTACATCTGCCCAAACTCACTTTTGCTTGGAAGATCTGGACCAAAAGGAGACCCTGGGAGCTTTGCATTTGAAAGCTATCCCTACAAAAGATTAAGGGAAAACCAAGCCGAAGTAGACACATTCTGGAGGAAGTGGAGTCAGTTGGCAGGGCCCAATCTGTTTGTAAGAAATAAGTGGCACACAAGGGAGCGTAATGTGGCTGAAGGAGATGCCTTAAGAGGTCAATACAGACTTGCCAGGGAGGTTGGTGTTAACACCGATGGAAAGGGCATTGTGAGAGATGTAAATGTCCGCACCTTTCCAAACTACCCAGTCCCATCGGAAAAGGTTATTGAACCACCCGCCAGGAGAAAAGTTGTGGGGACGAACAAAAAACTCTCAACTAAAATCCCTGCCACAGTACTTCACAGAGACGTCCGGCGCAGTGCAGTGCAGGGTACCAGTAGATATTAGTGAATCTGACTCACTTGTGCTTTTCAAACCCAATCTAGAAGCTACACCCCTGGTACAGCTGAGTGTTTGAGAAGGACTAATGGCGATCCAACAGACAGAGAGACCTTTCGTAAAGGTGCCTGTGTCAAACCATTCCAGAAGTGCTGTGACTCTGCCCAGCGGTACTGTTCTAGGCAACATCGAAACCATTGACAGAGTGATAGAGACAGACAACCAAAGCAGCAAGGACAATCAAGCCCAGGCAAATATAGCCAGTTCTTCCACATCACCACACTCTAACAGTGACAAAGCCACTTCTGCACTGTGGCACCCACCTGTGGATGTCAGCCACCTGAGTGATGAGCAACAAATGAAGGTGGAACAGATATTACACGAGGAATCGGCAGCCTTTGCTAAAGATGAAGGGGACATAGGTTGCATTCCCAACCTGCAAATGTCCATCAACTTAAAGGACAACATCCCAGTTCAGCGCACATACAGTGCAGTACTCAAGCCCCTTTATAAAGAGGTTAAAGAGTACATCCTAGACCTGCTTGTAAAAGGGTGGATAGTTAAGTCCAAATCTCCGTACTCAGCACCTGTTGTCTGCGTCAGGAAAAAGGATGGGTCCCTAAGGTTATGCATCGATTATAGAAAGTTAAACCGGAAAACAGTACCAGACCGTCACCCATTGACTCGTATTCAGGAACTCATCGACACCCTAAAAGGCCAAAGCTGGTTCGGCATTTTAGACCAAGGCAAGGCCTACCACCAAGGCTACATTGCTGAAGGATCCAGACACATGACAGCGTTCATCACCCCTTGGGGGCGGTATGAGTGGGTGAGGATACCTTTTGGACTCTCCAACGCCCCTGCTGCTTTTCAGCGCAGCATGGAGGAAATGTTGGACTCTCTGTGTGACAACTGCTGTATCCCTTACCTCGATGACATCCTCTGCTACTCCGACTCCTTCACTAGCCATGTTGAGGGAGTACGTCAAGTCCTGAGAGCCTTGCAGTCCCATGGTGTCAAGCTTCGACCAAAAAAATGTGAGCTGTTCCAGAAAGAGGTCAGGTATGTTGGGAGGCTGGTCTCTGCAGACGGTGTCAGGATTGACACAAAATACATTGATGCTATTATGTCTCTGAAAGAGAAGAGGCCAAGCACAGTTGGAGAAGTGTGGAAGTTACTGGGTTTCCTAAGCTACTATAGAGCCTATATTCAAAACTTCTCAAGCATTGCAAAACCAGTTTTTGATCTGTTAACAATTAAAGGAAACTCTACCGTAACACAGGGGAAACATACGGTGGGAAAAGGAGCTCAGATGCCCTCATGGACACCTGTCCTGTGGACTGATGATCACCAAAGGATTATTGAACAGCTGATTGACACGCTTTCACACCCACCTGTGTTGGCCTATCCGGATTTCGAACTGCCATTTGTGCTCCACACTGACGCCTCTCAGCAGGGACTCGGCGCTGTGTTGTATCAACGACAGGATGGAAAATTGAGAGTCATCGCCTATGGTTCAAGAACTGTCTCCCGCTGAGAAGAATTACAACATGCACTCAGGGAAACTGGAGTTTCCTGCTCTTAAGTGGGCGATATGTGTGAAATGTAGGGATTACCTGTTCTATGCACCCCATTTCACAGTATACACAGACAATAATCCCCTCGCATACATGATGAGCACTGCCAAGCTGAATGCTGTGGGCCACCGATGGGTAGGTGAGCTAGCAGACTTTAGGTTTGATGTCAAATACAGGCCAGGAAGAGTGAACATAGACGCAGACACGCTCTCTCGTCTCCCTCTTGACATTTACACCTACGTTAGAGAGTGTACTGAGGACCTCACAAGAGAAACCATCCAAACCACATGGGATGGTTGTGAGTCCAAATGTTTGGAAATGCATGTGTGTATAATAGGAAGATGAATCCACGAGGATATCCATCAGGACCGATGATCCAGGACCACAGCCACGACTCGCGATCCAGGGCTCGCGATCCAGGACACAGGACCGCAGGATCATCCATGTCTCCGGATCCCGGCGTATATATAGACACCAAAAAGAAAGACATTTGGGGAAGCTGGGTTCATCGGAACATGAGAGGACACAGGTATAGACAGAGAGAAGGAAGAAGTAAGATGTCCCCCGACAAACTAAGCCTATATCAGCAAAACTAGGCTCTGAATCTAATCAGCCCTAACTATAAGCTTTATCAAAAAGGAAGGTCTTAAGCACACTCTTAAAAACGGATAGGATGTTCGCCGCCCGAACACAAACTGGAAGCTGATTCCACAAATGTGGAGCTTGATAAGAAAAGGCACTGGCTCCCATTGTACTTTTAGAGACTCTAGGAACCACCAACAACCCTGCATTCTTGGAACGCAATGCCCTAGTAGGACAGTAGGGTATAATGAGTTCTTTAAGGTAAGATGGCGCCTGCCCATTAAGGGCTTTTTAGGTGAGAAGAAGAATTTTAAATTCTATCCTGTGTTCTATAGGGAGCCTGTGTAAGGCAGCCAGAACAGGAGTAATGTGGTCCCTTTTCCTAACTCTGGTTAGTACACGAGCTGCAGCATTTTGAATCAGCTGAAGCGACTTGACTGACTTCTTGGTACTCCCTGATAGTAAAGAGTTACAATAATCCAGCCTAGAAGTAACAAATGCATGGACTAGTTTCTCTGCATCGTTTTGAGGCAAGATATGCCTGATTTTTGCAATGTTACGTAGATGGAAGTAGGCGGTCCTTGAAATTGATTTTATGTGGGCGTTAAAGGATAAATCCTGATCAAATATAACACCAAGATTCCTTACAGTCTCACTGGAGGCCAAATTAATGCCATCCATAGTTAGTATATCTTTAGATAATTTGTTTCGTAGATTATTCGGGCCAAGAACAATAACTTCAGTTTTGGTCGTGTTTAACTAAGGTAGGCTACTAGCTAATTGATAAGTTAGCTCAAGGTTTAGCTAAGGCAATTCATCATGGGCATACAGGCTAATGTACTTTACTTAAGGGTAGACACTAAAGGTGAATACAGTAAAATGTGTATCTAATAACGTCATCACAATTACCATATTGATATGCAAATTAGGCGTTAGCTAGTACACTATAAAGTACCGTCTAATTTCTTATCTTATCTTAATTAAAATGGGCTAATTTGCATGCAGTTACCAAGGCATTGTAGGTTAAAAGGATACAACTAAAAACAAACAAAAAAACACATCACATCACAACTTCTCCCAGATAGTTACTTACTTCAAGTCAGTATTTTCCCCTGAAATGCTTGAATGCAGATTATCTTTAAATCTATAGATAAATTCAGACATGGTAATAAAACGAACACCATTTATATGTATTTTTTGGAAGTTTTCTTTCCATTAGATCAGGGGTGGGGAACCTTTTTCCTCTCGGGGGCCATTTCAATTTTTTCAACATCCTCCGAGGGCCGTACAAATGATTGACCTCTGCTTAAAAACTAAAATCACAGCCCATTCATTTGGCTTTTCTTTCATGCTGTGCAAAGAAAAAGCAACCTCTGAATCCAGAGATCTCACCATGACACGCGAGACTCTTTTCTTTTCTGACTTTATGGGTATTTTACTTTATATTAAATACATAACAGTAAGAGTGCAGACCATCTAATACACTTCACTCTGAATCCAGAACAATACAAATGCAGGAGTTTGGATTCAGCGAGATGTTTGCATGCATTTGGAGCCGATTTGGGCAGAATCCAGCAGAGTGGATCGTGCTGTTCATCCTATGTAATCTATATGTAAAGACAACAGTCTAAATATTTAAGATAAAGCTGTGAAACAATCTCAATAATTGGCAGCAAAAATGTAAGGTTTTTTTAATGTATAAAAGGATACATGTTGAGATCGGAAGTTCTAATATCTTAAGAGAAGAGCTTGAAAATAAAAAATCTAAAAAAAAACCTCTTTTGAATCCTTCCTGTCTGGGTCTTTCTTGGCTTTGCTATCTTCTAGCTCTATTCAGGTTTTTGGAGTTTTTTTCTGGCTCTATCCCTGATCATTTTCAGAGCCTGAAGGCTCTATGCAGACTATCTTCTGGTTCTCCTCTGGATCCATCCACTATCTCTTGTCTCTGACCAGTCAATTACACTTGTGTTACTGGAGCAGGTAAAGCATACAACAGATACTTTCAGCATTATCGGAGCACGCAGTGGAAGCTTGGATGAAACACAGCGGACTTCTAAACAATGAACACCCGCAACTTGGAAGAAATCAAGTTGGGTTTTATGCGTTCTAATATTGCAATGCAAACCCATGATGTAATGACAGTAATTCAGAATAATTGAGTCATTGAATGCTGAGTTCAGTAGATTTAATCAAACAAAACACAAACATATTGGACATGGCCTCAAGACTGTAACCTCTTCACATTCTGTTGAAATAGTCAATTACTAGCCTTATCGTAGAAGACGTATCGCTCTGTTGGCTTTGTTTAGATAACAAAAACAGAGTGAAGCTCTCATTTAATCAACAATCGTTGAGTACAGACACCGTCCTGCAGAGAGCACACAACCCAACAGCACGTTGTTGGTCTACCATCACTTTACGAAACGTTTGCATTAAGACACTAAGACTAGCTGGTCCATTGTAAAGGTCAGTCCACCTTAAATGAGCAGTGGGTGATCAGCAGGTGAAAGGCAGGACATGGACCACATTACTCCTGTTCTGGCTGCCTTACACTGGCTCCCTATAGAACACAGGATATCATTTACAATTCTTCTTCTCGCCTACAAAGCCCTTAATGGGCAGGCACCATCTTACCTTAAATAACTCATTATACCCTACTGTCCTACTAGGGCATCGCGTTCCAAGAATGCAGGGTTGTTGGTTGTTCCTAGAGTCTCTAAAAGTACAATGGGAGCCAGAGCCTTTTCTTATCAAGCTCCACATTTGTGGAATCAGCTTCCAGTTTGTGTTCGGGCGGCTGACACCCTATCCGTTTTTAAGAGTGCGCTGAAGACCTTCCTTTTTGATAAAGCTTATAGTTAGGGCTGATTAGATTCAGCCCCTAGTTTTGCTGATATAGGCTTAGTTTGTCGGGGGACATCTTACTACTTCCTTCTCTCTGTCTATACCTGTGTCCTCTCATGTTCCGATTAACCCAGCTTCCCCACATTTCTTTCTTTTTGGTGTCTATATACGCCGGGATCCGGAGTCATGGATGATCCTGCGGTCCTGTGTCCTGCATCGTGAGCCCTGGTTCTTGAGTCGTGGCTGTGGTCCTGGATCATCGGTCCTGGATGGATATCCTCGTGGATTCATCTCCCTATTATACATACATGCATTTCCAAAAATGTGGACTACCTATGTTGAGGCGCATCTTAAACTGCTGGCTAAAAATAAACATAAATACGGTAGGATTGTTATTCACGTCGGTTGTAATGATGTTCGTTTACGCCAATCAGAATGCACCAAACTTAATGTGGAGTCGGTGTGTAGTTATGCTAAAACAATGTCGGACACCGTAATCTTCTCTGGTCCCCTCCCCAATCTGATCAATGATGACATGTATAGCCGCATGTCATTATTTCAGCACTGGTTGTCTTGGTGGTGCCCAGCAAACAATGTGGGCTTCGTAAATAATTGGACAGCCTTCTGGGGAAAACCTGGTCTGATTAAGAGGGACGGCATTCATCCTACTTTGGAAGGTGCAAATCTCATTTCGGCAAACATTTCAGGGCTTTGTGGACCTAATCCATGGCAAACTGGAGTTGAGACCAGGAGGCAGAGTCGCAGTCTTACACGCTTCTCTGCACTCTCTCCTAGGCAGTCACCCATAGGAATCCCGAACTCAATAAAATACCCAATATTAGCGGTGTGTGTGTCTGCCCAAGGACAATTTAAGGTAAAACCTAATAGAGGTGTCATACATAATAACCTAATAAAAGTAAATTTAACAACTACTACAGTGCAACAAAACAGGAAGATTAAATGTGGTCTCTTAAACATAAGATCTCTAGCATCTAAAGCAATATTGGTAAATGATTTAATATCAGATTATAATATTGATATATGCTGTCTCACTGAAACTTGGTTGAGACATGAAGAATATGTCAGCATAAATGAGGCCACTCCACCCAGCCATGTCAACACTCATATTGCTCGAGGCACGGGCCGAGGAGGTGGAGTTGCAGCAATCTTTGACTCAAGTTTACTTATCAATACTAAACCAAAATTAAATTATACCTCTTTTGAAAGCCTCGTTTTTAGTCTTACGCATCCGACCTGGAAAACTTTGCAGCCAATCTTATTTGTTACAGTGTATCGTGCACCAGGTCCTTATTCAGAATTCTTATCAGAATTCTCTGAGTTTTTATCAACTTTGGTTCCTAAAACAGACATAGTAATTATCGTAGGTGACTTTAATATTCATGTTGACGATGATAAAAATAGCCTTACTGTTGCATTTAACTCACGATTAGATTCTGTTGGTTTCTGTCAGAGTGTAAATAAACCAACCCACTGCTATAATCACACTCTCGACCTTGTTCTGACTTATGGTATTGAAATTGAGCAACTATTAGTCGAACCGCATAATCCTGCTTTATCCGACCATTTCTTAGTAACTTTTGAAGTAGTGTTACTAGACTACAAAGCATTAGTCAAAAGCTCTTGCAGCAGAAACCTATCCGTTAGTGCTATAGCCACATTTAAGGAAGAGATTCCACCAATACTTAACTCGATAGCATGTCTGCATGTAGGGGAGGAAACTTATTCAAAATGTACACCACCCCAAATTGATCATGTTGTTGATAGTGCTATAGATGCGCTGCGATTCAAATTAGACTCTGTTGCTCCTTTGAAAAAGAAGAAAATAAAACAACATAGATTAGCTCCATGGCATAATGCCGAAACCCGCAAAATAAAGCAAAAGTCTAGACAACTTGAAAGGATATGGCGTTCCACTAAACTTGAAGAATCTCGTTTAATTTGGCATATTACTCTCAATGAATATAAGAAAGCACTGCGTAAAGCGAGAGCAGCCTACTACTCTTCATTAATAGATGAGAATAAGAATAATGCAAGATTTCTTTTCAGCACTGTAGCCAGGCTGACAGAGAGCCACAGCTCCATTGAGCCTTCTATTACCATAGCACTCAGTAGTAATGATTTGATGTGCTTTTTTAACGATAAAATTGTTACTCTTAGAAACAAAATTAATGACCTCTTGCCTTTGACCAGTATAGTGTTATCAACAGCTCCCGGAATCGTAAGTTCTAATATTACACTAGATAGTAAACTAGAATGCTTTTCAGCCATTAACCTTGAATAATTACATTCAATGATTCTCTCTTCTAAACCATCAACGTGCATGTTAGACCCAATTCCAACGAAGCTGTTGAAGGAAGTTTTTCCATTAATTAGCACTTCTTTATTAAATATTATGAATATGTCTTTATTATCAGGCTATGTTCCACAATCATTCAAAGTAGCAGTGATAAAACCGCTTCTTAAAAAGCACAACCTCGATCCAGAGGTTTTAGCCAACTAGACCTATTTCTAATCTTCCGTTCCTCTCAAAAATTCTTGAAAAAGCGGTCGCAAAACAGTTGTGTGATTACTTAAAAAACAATGATTTATTTGAAGATGTTCAGTCTGGCTTTAGAACACATCATAGCACAGAGACAGCTCTGGTTAAAGTCACAAATGATATTCTAATAGCCTCAGACAAGGGATTCTTGTTTTGCTCGATCTCAGTGCTGCATTTGATACTATCGACCATGATATTCTATTGCAAAGACGAGAGCACTTAGTTGGCATACAGGGAACTGCTTTAGGCTGGTTTAGGTCCTATCTATCTGAACGCTCTCAGTTTGTACGTGTTAACGATGAATCTTCCACGCAAACCAAAGTTAGCCATGGAGTGCCACAGGGCTCAGTGCTCGGACCTATTTTGTTCACATTATATATGCTTCCGTTAGGCAATATTATAAGGAATCATTCTGTAAACTTTCATTGTTATGCGGATGATACTCAACTATATTTATCAATCAAGCCTGATGAAATTAATCATCTAAATAAAATTCAAGACTGCCTCAAGGACTTAAAAACGTGGATGACCTTAACTTTTTGATGTTAAACACGTTATTGTACTTGGCCTGAAGAATCTACAAAACAAATTATCTAAAGATATACTAACTATGGATGGCATTAATTTGGCCTCCAGTGAGACTATAAGGAATCTTGGTGTTATATTTGATCAGGATTTATCCTTCAACGCCCACATAAAATCAATTTCAAGGACCGCCTACTTCCATCTACGTAACATTGCAAAAATCAGGCATATCTTGCCTCAAAACGATGCAGAGAAACTAGTCCATGCATTTGTTACTTCTAGGCTGGAATATTGTAACTCTTTATTATCAGGGAGTACCAAGAAGTCAATCAAGTCGCTTCAGCTGATTCAAAATGCTGCGGCTCGTGTACTAACCAGAGTTAGGAAAAGGGACCACATTACTCCTGTTCTGGCTGCCTTACACTGGCTCCCTATAGAACACAGGATAGAATTTAAAATTCTTCTTCTCGCCTACAAAGCCCTTAATGGGCAGGCGCCATCTTACCTTAAAGAACTCATTAAACCCTACTGTCCTACTAGGGCATTGCGTTCCAAGAATGCAGGGTTGTTGGTTGTTCCTAGAATCTCTAAAAGTACAATGGGAGCCAGAGCCTTTTCTTATCAAACTCCACATTTGTGGAATCAGCTTCCAGTTTGTGTTCGGGCGGCAGACACCCTATCCGTTTTTAAGAGTGTGCTTAAGACCTTCCTTTTTGATAAAGCTTATAGTTAGGGCTGATTAGATTCAACCCCTAGTTTTGCTGATATAGGCTTAGTTTGTCGGGGGACATCTAACTTCTTCCTTCTCTCTGTCTATACCTGTGTACTCTCATTTCTTTTTGGTGTCTATATACGCTGGGATCCGGAGTCATGGATGATCCTGCGGTCCTGTGTCCTGGATCGCGAGTCGTGGCTGTGGACCTGGATCATCGGTCCTGGATGGATATCCTCGTGGATTCATCTTCCTATTATACACACATGCATTTCCAAACATTTGGACTACCTATGTTGCAAATGTATTATCTCTTCGATTTACACACGGCATCTATTGCACGTCTGTCCGTCCTGGGAGAGGGATCCCTCCCCTGTTGCTCTCCCTGAGGTTTCTCCCATTTTTACCTTTAAAACTGTTGGTTTTCTCCGGAAGGTTTCCCTTGTACGATGTCAGGGTCTAAGGACAGAGGGTGTCGTATTGTGAAACTGATATTTTGTACAAACTGTGAAGTCCACTGAGACAAATGTACCATTTGTGATATTGGGCTATATAAATAAACATTGATTGATTGAGGACACGGGAACTTGGTCCTGAGGAGATGTAACGATTGTTAAACAAGAAATAGTCGAGTCAAGGGGTCGAAGAAATGAACATTTGTGATTATTAGCGAATCAGTTGCAGGTGGGTGAAAACAGGCTTAGGGAGTAACGTATTACATGTAACGGCATTAGGAGACAAAATAGACAAATGTATTCCCTTACCAACACACTTGGTCTTTTTAAACGATTACGCCATTTAAATCTTTTGTCACAAACTTTGCAGATCTATTGTTCCTCTCCTGTGTGGATTCTCATGTGTGACTTTAAACTTACACTATGTGAAAAATATTTCTTACAGACTGTACAGGTGAATGGTTTCTCTCCTGTGTGGATTCTCATGTGTATCTTTAAACTTCCACTCTGTGAAAAAGCTTTCTTACAGACTGTGCAGGTGAATGGTTCCTCTCCTGTGTGGATTCTCATGTGTGACTTTAAACTTACACGATGTGAAAAAGATTTCTTACAGACTGTACAGGTGAATGGTTTCTCTCCTGTGTGGATTCTCATGTGTGACTTTAAACTTCCACTCTGTGAAAAAGCTTTCTTACAGACTGAGCAGCTGAATGGTTTCTCTCCTGTGTGGATTCTCATGTGTTCCTTTAAACTTCCACTCTCTGAAAAAGCTTTCTTACAGACTGTGCAGGTGAATGGTTCCTCTCCTGTGTGGATTCTCATGTGTGACTTTAAACTTACACTATGTGAAAAAGATTTCTTACAGACTGTACAGGTGAATGGTTTCTCTCCTGTGTGGATTCTAATGTGTGACTTTAAACTTCCACTCTGTGAAAAAGCTTTCTTACAGACTGTGCAGGTGAATGGTTTATCTCCTGTGTGGATTCTCATGTGTGCCTTTAAATGTCCACTCTGTGAAAAAGCTTTCTTACAGACTGAGCAGCTGAATGGTTTCTTTTTAGCACTATGTTGTGGATCACTGAGAGATTCATGTCTATTTTTCATTGAGTTTGAGCCTGAGGCAGGTTCTCTGGTCTCTTTCCAATAATCACTGTATTCAGTGTCAGGTCCAGAAGAGTCTTCAGTGTGGTCCTCAGTCTTTGGTTGTAAACTGCTCTCTGGATCTGAGTTCCTGGCTGGTTCTGGTCCTCGACAGTCATCTCCATCAGCTTCTGTTTCCATGTGTTCCGTTTGTCTTTGATGAGGCTGAGAGGACTGAGGTTTCTCTTCATCATCTTCACTCTTCACAGGGTCAGGAGTGAAAGTGGACTTGGTGATATCAGCCTCCCCCAGCTCCTGAAGCTGCTCTCCCTCCTGTTCCTGCTTAATGTGTGGGGGGGGCTCTGGGTCCTCCTGGTCCAAACTGGTGCTCCACTCCTGCTGGTCAGGGAGAAGCTCTTCTTTAACCACCACCAGCTGCTGGACGTCTGCAGGAAACAGGAAACACAGTCAGAACAAACTGTTAAGTGTTAGCATTTAAAAACCTCATCACCATTACAATGGGAGACATTTTGCAGCCCTAATTAATTCTTTTGTTTTTATATTTTCACATTATCTTTCTTAGTCCCACCCATTGCGTATTTCTGTTGGCTCATTCAATGTTTTTTGTTTATTTTAATTTGTTTCTACTTTGTAGATTAACACTAAAGACATCACAACTATGAAAGAACACATATGGAATTATCTTGTTAACAAAAAAGTGTTAAAAAAAAATCAAGACAATTGTTTTTATTTTAGATCCTTCAAAGTAGCCCCTTTTGCCTTGATGACAGCTTTGCTCACTCTCGGCTTCTCTCAGTCAGGTCATGAGGTCGTCACCTGGAATGGTTTTCAATTAACACTAGTGCCTTGTCAAGAGACAATGTATGGAATGACTTGCCTTCTGCATGTGTTTGAGACCATCAGTTGTGTTGTGCAGAGGGAGAGTTAGTGCACAGTGGAAAGCCCTATTTGACTGCTGTTGTAATCCATATTATAGCAAGAACCACTCAACTCAGTAAAGAGAAGCGACCGTCCATCATCACTTTAAGAAATGAAGGCCAGGCGATCCGGAAAATGTCAAGAACTTTGTATCCTCAATGTATCCTCAAGTGCAGTCACAAAAACCATGGAACGCTATGATGAAACTGGCTCTCCCCCCGGGGAAGGAAGAGCAAGAGTTATCTCTGCTCAGAGGATAAACACATCAGAGCTACCAGCCTCAAAAACCGCAAATTAAAGCACCTCAGATTAGAGCCCACATAAATTATCACAGAGCTCAAGTAGCAGACAAGCTCAACATCCACTGTTCAGAGGAGACTGCGTGAATCAGGCCTTCAAGGTCCAATTGCTGCAAAGATCCACTACTGAGGATAAACAACAAGAAGAAGAGAATTGTTTGGGCCAAGAAACAAGGATTGGACATTAGACAGTGGAAATCTGTACTTTGGTCTGATGGGTCCAAATGAGAGATTTTTGGTTCCAACCTCCGTGTCTTTGTGAGACGCAGAGAAGGTGAGCGGACGGTTTCTGAATGAGTGGTTCCCACCGTGAAGCATGGAGGAGGGGGTGAGATGGTGGTGGGGGGGGCTTTACTGGTGTCACTGTTGGTGATTTATTCAGAGTTCAAGGCACCCTTAACCAGCATGGCTACCACAGCATTCTGCAGTAGCCAGAAAAATATAAATCATATTCTGGATTTCTTAACACTTTTTTTGTTAACCAGATCATTCCAGTTAAAGGTGGGGTAGGTAAGTTTGAGAAACAGGCTCGAGATACACTTGTTATATTCCATGGAATGCTCTTAACATCCCGATAGCAATGAATATTTTAAGTGCTTTGACAAAAACCCCATAAACAACTTTCATCTGTGGAAGCCGTAGTACTGTAAAAAGCACGACCAATCATCTGAGCCGGCTAAAGTAACTGGATGGCCTACCTGCCTGTCAGCCTTCCATCTGGGTACAAACTAATCTCATGCCCTCATTGGTCATGTGTGCGTCCGTGTGTGTTGGAGGAGGGGCTCTGGAAGGAAGTGGCAGATTTTTCCGGTTGTGTATTTTCAAATTCTCGCGCACTCGAGCTGGTTTCTCCAAAATTACCTACCCCACCTTTAATGTGTTCTTTTATAGTTTTGATGTCTTCAGTATAAATCTAGAAAGTAGAACCAATTTAAATAAAAAAAAACTTGCTTGAGCTTCCACAAACAACAACCAACATAATTATTACATTCAAATGAAGTACATTATTCAAGTTTACAGGAACTGTGGATAATAACATGGAGAGTCTCTCTCTCTCTCTCTCTCAGCTCACTGATCCAGTGATGAGTGACCCGACAGTGAAGAATAAACATATTTATAACTAGTTTAGCTAGTTCCAGAGGTAGATCAAATAGCTAAGTGTGTTAGGTCTAACTCTCAGTGTGTGTTTCGCTCCGCTCACCGGACCGTCACAGCGGGTGGAGCTGCAGGATTTCAAGTGCTACTCAACTGGCTTTAGGTAAGCCAGTCCTTTATTAGTATATAAACTGAACAAAAATATAAACGCAAAACTTTAGTTTTTGCTCCCATTTGATGAACTCAATAATCTAAAACATTTTTTATATACACAAAATAACCATTTCTCTCAAATATTGTTCACAAATCTAAAAAAAAATCTGTGATAGTGAGCACTTCTCCTTTGCCGAGATATTCCATCCCACCTCACAGGTGTGGCATATCAAGATGCTGATTAGACAGCATGATTATTGCACAGGTGTGCCTTAGGCTGGCCTAAGGCACACCAGATACTGCCTGGTTTTCGGACCCCCCCCCAATAAAGCAATAATGCACGTTTCAGAGTGGCCTGTTATTGTGACCATTCTAAGGCACACCTGTGCAATAATCATGCTGTCTGATTAGCATCTTGATATGCCACACCTGTGAGGTGGGATGGATTATCTCGGCAAAGGAGAAGTGCTCACTATCACACATTTTTCCAGATTTCTGAACAATATTGGAGAGAAATGGTTATTTTGTGTATATAGAAAATGTTTTAGATCTTTGAGTTCATCTCATAAAAAATGGGAGCAAAAACAAAAGTGTTGCATTTATATTTTTGTTCAGTGTAAGTGCTTTGTCACAATGTCTTAAGTTTGAAGTGGTGTGTGTGTATGTGTAATGCCTGCATGAATGCCTCTGACCAATGCCTAAAGAGCTTGGATACTGTGTACCATTGTGCCTTACGTTTTATCACTGGATGTGGATATCGAGTACACCATTGCACTTTATATGCTGCTGCTAATTGGCCATCTTTGTCTGCTCGCAGACTTTCCCATTAGTTGGGTTTTATTTATAAATCTCTGCTTGGGTTGGTTCCCTCCTACATTTGCACATATGTGTCAAAAGAGAAAGTCCATATGGCCTGCGCTCCCAAGATTGTCATTCAGATGCTGGTTCCTACAGTGAGAACAAAACTGGGAACAACAGCTTTTAGATATGCTGCCCCACAGCTTGGAACAGGAGGAGCTGAAACTCTCAGATTTAGTCACTATGGGGGAATTCAGGTCCATCTTAAAGGACAGAGAACACGACACCATTGGTCGATGTGAGTGCTCATATATCCTGAAATCGTTTTAAATGTTGCCAGTTTTTGAATGATTTTAATAGTTTGTTTTACTTCGCATATTGACTGGCTAATGTGCCATTTTATTTGTGTTTTACAGCTGTATTTGTCTACCTTTCATGTCTGTGTTTTATATGTTGTAACTTTGTACATGCTGCCCTTCTTGGCCAGGTCGCTCTTGGAAAAGAGATTTTAATCTCAATGAGTTTTTTACCTGGTTAAATAAAGGATATATATAATGGCGGTCGCCATTTAGATGTAGTAGACTCGCGTAGAAGACCACCTCGTGGTGGCTGTGTGTGTAATGGCGGTCGCTAGTGATGCAAGTGAATTGTTTATAGCTAAGAAGTGTTTTAGGTGTGTTTTGTATGGTCTATGGGTCCTATGGTCAGTCATAATTTAATTATTATAAATGCGTGTTGCTTGATGCTAATGCTAGCATATATTAGACCAATGCTAATACTTTGACTGAAAAGGTAATTAACAGTGTTTGAATACAGCACCAATATCTGTTTTGAAGCAGTACATTCTTATTTGGAGTCATGATGTTAATGACACTTGGTTATACACAAATGTGTTTATTTTTAATACTTCAAGCATACAAGTATATTTTGAAGACATGAATATGTGTTTATATTGAGAGCAGTAAAGGGCCAGGACAATTGTGTTTTGTGCCAATTGTTTATACATTCTGGCAAGACCCGCCTAACGAGCAGTAAAAGGAATTCTCTGCTCATAATTTCTCCTGTTTTACAGGAAATACTATCTGTCATCGCGCCCTGCATAGCGGGGCCTGTTACACTGCCACTGCGGTGCTGCACAACATCTGGGTGAAAAAGAGAATTCCCCCTTCAAGGAGAATTGGCACTGGAGGCGGATGAGAACCCTGTGGCTCCTGCTGGCATCCGTGAAGATATCGGTGGACGACTTACCCGCAATCATATAATAAACAACCTATTGACCTATATATTTGTAATATGAACGCTGTTTTTTTGCAATTGCATTTCAATAAGCTCCCTTTGTGACCACATATTTTCATTAGGCCTATTTTATTCAAAGAACACAAGAACATTAAATAACAACATTTTGGAGAACTATTAACATGAAATCGAGATAAAAAACAAGTACAACATGATTACAGAACGGTGAACACATTGTCTTCTTCAGTGATTAGTAGCCGATTCTTAAGAATTATTATTTGGAGTCTCAATTTCCCCATCTCAATTTGTTCGTGTTCCGCTCTCAATTTGACGGTCTCCACCTCCACACGAACGATTTCTTTCTCCGTCGGTTCCCGCTGTAGCTCTGACAAATCCCTCTTTCTCTTTCGGGGTGTGGCCATTTGGGATTCCCCTTGAGTCATCGCTGATGCTGTGGGTGTAGGAATTCCCTCTTCTCTGCGGTCCTCTGAGTCTGTAAAATGGCAAGTTACTGTCAGTCATTGTCAGTTGGTATCAACTGCCGCGATTGCTAATTGTTATCTTGCTAGCCGTGATGTCTCACGGGGTAATATGTATATAGATAATGTAGGGTGATGTTACTCTATTAATGACTTACCACTAGTCACAGCTGATACATCTGCGTCAACCTCTTCAAATGTTGAGGTTGGCGGCTCTGAGCTGTCGATCCCATTCAACCCGGTGAAAGTGGGGGAATCCTCTCCAAAAATAGCTATAATGATTTTGCTGTATGGAGAGGTTTTTGGAGCAGGGCCTCCGCCGGTCGGAGGGTTTTTGAGAACCGATGCATCCTTTTTGGCTCTGGATAGTAGGTCCTTCCACTTTTTCCTACACTCTTCCACTGTTCGTATCCCTCCATCACTCAAGGCAAGGCAAGTTTATTTATAGAGCACTTTTCAACGCAAGGCAATTCAAAGTGCTTGAATGACCCAAGTCATTTATCGCACCAGTGATTGACTTCCAGGCTGCAAGTTTGTGTTTGTTTGTCATGGTATTATTAAATTCGGCAGTTTGCGAGTTTTTATGCTCTGCATATATTTCAATTAAAGTTCTAATCTCTCTATCAGTAAAATTGTTTTTTCTCTTCTTTCCGTTATCCATATTCGTTATCCAATTCTTAGCTTGCTCTGAATGGAGAAGTTCGAGTGTTCAATTATATAGACGTGTGTTGTTACTAGGGGTGTAACGGTACACGCACCGAAATTATTCGGTACACGTGTGTACCGAACGAATAGAACATTAAATATAAAAAAATGAGAACGTGAACAACTTCTTGGACGTAATCTCAGGTGCTGCGCCGCAGCATTCAGAGTAATTTGCTCACATTGGGTTCAACGCGTCATAGAGCGAGCAAGTCATTTCATTGGACGAGAGGCATACTATGAGAGCTGGTCAGAGGGATGCGTTCAAATGTAGTCAGTAATTTGAGGAACTGTCAAAATGGCGAACACAGATAAAGTTGAGCCCGAAAATCCTCCAGCATCATTGAAGTCTCCGGTTTGGGAACATTTTGGTTTCGCCGTTACGTACAAGGATGACGGACAAAGACAGGTGGACCCAACCAAAGCTGTTTGTCGGCACTGTTCAACTAAAATTGGTTACGCGGCTGGCAATACATCAAACTTGCACTTGCACACTCATTTGAAAAGGCATCACCCGAACATGAATATCACCGGTACCAAAAGACTGAAGTTCAAACCCAACTCCCGCTTGTATTTAATCCTCCACCACTCGCAAAAAGTTCAGACCGAGCCAAAGCTATTACAAATGGCAAATATCCTTATGTTTCCAAGTTAGCAAAGCGCTACCTGGCTGTATCTGCTACTACCTCTGTCCCTAGCGAGAGGGTGTTCTCCACAGCAGGAGATATTGTTAGTGCCAGCAGATCTGCCCTTTCGGTAAGCAATGTGGACAAGTACATCTTTCTTTAAAAAAAACATGAAAATACAATGAAAAGCAGTCATAATGTCAAACTGGCTGCTTAGGTACTAGTACAGTACAGTTCAAATACAGATTATTTCAGTTCATCGAAAAGATGCACCTTAATGTTTATTTTATTATATTTTGTATTTATTTGAGTGAATATTCATAGTGTAATAATAATTAAAACCCCAAAACTAATAGCTTATGTTTTGTGAGTACTAGTACAGTAAAGTTCAAATACAGATTATTTCAGTTCATCAAAATGCTGCACCTTAATGTTTATTTTATATTTATTTGAGTGAATACATTATTCACAGTTTAATAATAATTAAAAAAATGTTATGTTTTGTGATCATTTTTTCTGCTGTACCGAAAACGTATCGAACCGAACCGTGACCTAAAAACCGAGGTACATACCGAACCGAAATGTTTGTGAACCTTTACACCCCTAGTTGTTAGTGTTTCGCGTGTATTCACATGGACACGCATCTTAAGACCAGGCGCAGCTACGCCCGAGACTAGTCAGGCTTGGTTAGAGTTAAGACCTACTTTTTTACGCCCAGCTGGTGCACTCCACTCCTAGTGCCCACATGCATGGGTCATATTTAAACCAGTACATTAAATGGCATATTATTCAATGTATGTATTTTTATAAATATATTTATGTTGGTAGGTTTGGTCTTCCGCAATACATTTTAATTATTATAATAAAGTGCATGTGTCTAATAATACTTACATACTTGTCCTTACGATATGAATGCAGTACTATAACTGTTAATGGAGTATTTTCACAGTGTGGTGTTAGTACTTTTACTTCAGGATCTACTACCTGCAGCAAGTGCTGATAAAGGGTCTAAAGTGTTATTAATGTGATAATAAAGTGCTACTGGAGAGTGTAAAGTGTTAATTAAGGGTAAAGGGAACAGACCTGCTCTGTGGATCCGAAGCTGAGGCTGTAAAACAGCGTCCAGTAGTTTCTGGAGTCTCTTGTTCTCCTCTTTGGAAAGAAGCAGCTCCTCCTCGAGCTCTGCTATCGTTTGTTCAAACAGAGCAAATGTCTCTTCATTAGCAGCAGTGACTTGCTGCTTCTTCACCGACACCAGCATTTGGACTTTACTCATGTTTCCTAGATCACCTTTCCCTGCAGACTCCGTTAAACACACCGTTTCTCTCTGCATCAAACTCTCAATCTGACTAGTGTTGCTAACGTGTTTCCAGCTAGCACGCTAAGATAGCTCCTGTAGTCCGAGGTAAACGCTCCAGAAGAAAGAGCACACAGTCCATTCGGAGGTTTATCCAGACACACAGATGATGGATCAGTAGAGCTGGAGCTCACACACACTTTCTCAGGAACACAGAGAGAGAGAGAGAACCGTAGCGACGAGACGCCACGTGGATCCAGGTTCTTCTTCTTCTTCTTCGTCTTCTTCTTCTTCTTCTTCTCTCGGTTGTTGGCGGATTGCAAACAGCTTTCAGGTGCATACCGCCACCTACTGTACAAGAGAGTGTATCACCATATCATCCTATCACCACTTGTGGAATTATTCCATTGTGTTGTTTACGTTGTTTTAAATGCTTCCAATCAATCCTGTTCCACTCAAATACTAAAGAATGGCCTTCCTGCCTCTCTTACCCCCTCACCTTCTGTTCCCAGTGTCCCCATCGGCTCCTCTCCCTTCCTGGTAGCTCTGACCCCCTCACCTTCTGTTCCCAGTGTCCCCATCGGCTCCTCTCCCTTCCTGGTAGCTCTGACCCCCTTTACAATGTTACACATCTCTCTGACATTATTCCTTTAAAACAATTTTTAAATCTGATTCTTACTTTTAGAGATAATAAACATTGTTCAGACCTTGGTACAGAGGCCTTCTTCAGATGTTAACATTAACTAGAGTGTGTGATGTCACAGCTAGAGGGTAAGACATCTTGAAATGTGCCTTCATATTTATTTTTAAACTGCCATAATTCCCAAACCCTACATTCCTGAGACATAATGTATCATTACAAACGTAGGAAAACATCTCGTAGCAGGAAAAAAGACAAATAATTAAGCAATAATAATTAAACAAAATGCCTCTTGAGGGCATGAAGTGACACACACTGTCAACATGCCTCCATTAAAGCCCATTGCAATGTCAGGCTGATATTTCCTCACGGCAGCAGCCGCACACCTTTAGTTAAACTGCCAAAAAGGCCACATTATTAATTAATCATCAGACTACATTCATATTTTAATAGTAAAACAATAAAAGCAATGAATGATAACACTTTACTTTATTCAACATAAAACCAAATGAACCTTAATAAGATATGGATATTAAGAAGGCCTTCAAAATGATACTGATGTATTGATGAAAGGCCGGCATTTTTTACGTTTGCTTACCGAATAATGTAGAATCTCGCAAATATGCAAAAAACAACATAGTATTTGGAATATATGCAAAAAAAGACATACTGTAGCATAGCATGTCCAAACTTCGCACAAAACAGCATAATACAGTACGTTGAATGCAGGCAAAAAAAAACAGAATACTTTAGTCTGTCAGAAATATGAAAAACAACATATATGTCCAAGAAATATGTTGAAAATATGTAAAAACAAAAACCACAAAAAAACACGTTTGGTTCTTTGATCAAATATTTCCTCAACATAATCATAAAGCTGGACTGAGTTTGATTAAGGGGAGGTTATCGTTTAACTTAAGTAAATAAGTTAAACTAAGTTTCTCTATAACATGTGATGACTATGATCTGAAAATATCTAAAAGGGAAATGTGTCTCGTAAGCAAAGCAATCAGTGTAGGGTCCCTTTAACCAATAGTATAGTACCAACAGTGAATCACATTGTGTATTCATACAAGTAATGACGTAGTGTGGGTTCAACAATAATCACTTGCACTTTCATTATGTTGCTACATTCCCACAGGTATGTTGATGTGTTTGTGGAGCTTAAACAGCTTTTCATTGGTTAAAACCATGCTGGGAGACGTGAAGCCACACTGAGCATGCGTGGAAGTTGTGTGTGAAGTCTGAGAGCGTGTAGCTCCCGTACCAAACTTTTTGAGAAATCAGGTTATGATCAGATGAGCAAGTTGATCACTCAAAGTTTATAGCGAAATACGATGTGGGGAATGTAATTCCACCGAAGAAACCAAACAAAAAGGCTAAAGTGCCATTGAATGAGAGCAGCGGTCTTTCGGGAGTGATTGACACACAAGCAGCAGAGGAGAACGCCATGGAGAGCGGGGCCCCGCAGGTGAACCACTCGGAGCTGGCGGTACTAATACGCTCCATAATAAGAGAGGAGATAGGTGCTGCTTTCGAGAAATTCCAGCCGCAGCTTGATGCTCTAAAGGGAGAACTTGACTCATGTTGTCAGAAGCTCGGTGATATGGAGGAGGGGATAACCGATATGGATTGTAGGGTTGCTATACTCGAAACCGCAAATGGCAATCTAATGAAGGAAAGCAAAGAGTTCAAAGACAAAATAGAGAGGATGGAGATTCAAAGCAGAAAGTTTAATCTACGTGTGATTGGACTGAAAACGCACATTGAGAAGAGCGATCCCATTGCCTTTGTGACAAACTTTTTAAAGGAGGTGTTCGGAAGTGAGCTCTCATGTGAACCGGCAGTGGAGATTGCATACAGGATTGGGCAGGGGACTGATTTGAGACCCAGACCTATGATTGTCACTATGCAGAGATATCAAGCTAAGGAAGCTATCTTGAAGCTGGCAAGAAGCAAGGGAGAGATTATTTTCCGTGACATGCGAGTGAAGATATTTCCTGATATTACTCCGGATGTTGCCAGGAAGAGAGCCCTATTCAATGACGTCAGGATGAAGCTGCGCAAGGCTGAGGTGAGGCATGGGCTATTGTTCCCCGCAACGCTCATCGTAACCTTCAATGGACAAACCAAACTTTATCGGGACTGTAGTGAAGCTGAGCATTTCTATAAAACAGAGATAAGCCCGGTTTCAGTTCAAACCAGAAATGAAGGTGGGAAATGACTGATTGACATCACCAGATAGATGGTATGATTATACATATAGGAGAAGAAATTAATTGTATTATGAAAATGGAAATTGTTGCAGTTTTGGTGATCTCCACAATTGTTTTATTTTCTTGTGGGCCAATATGCACTGGTCTATGAGTTATCTACTCATTTATTTGAAGTTATTTACTTCATCATCTGCGAGTATGAATTTATGTTTATTAGATTTTGAATAGAGACAAATTTCAACTTGTCTCTATTGTTGTTTATTCTTCCTAAAATGTAATTGTGATGTATTGATTAGATCTAGTGTTGCGAGACATTACCATGAATATATTTCATACTATTATTTAAAAATGTTTGGGAGCTACCGTGAAGCTCATCTAATTGAGCGAGTGAGTCTGCACATTTATAGCAATCTGTGTGCAGATACATGTTGGGTTATGTATGTGATGGTGTGTGTGTTTGAAATTGTGTTACATGTATGTTTTAGTTCAGCTCTCATTTTGATAGGAAGTGAAAAAGAGATAACATTTAAATTGCCATCTTAATGTTGAATAAGTTACCAAGTAAAGGGTTTAAATTGGCTCACATAAATATATGTAGTTTAAGAAATAAAGTGTCTGAGATAGAGGAAATATTATCATGTGGTATTCATTTGTTAGCAATATCTGAAACTCACTTAGATGACACATTTAATGACGCTGCTGTGGATATTGATGGATATAGAATATTTAGAAAGGACAGGAATGCATATGGAGGTGGGGTGGCAGTATACATTCAAAAACAAATACCAGCTAAAGTGAGATATGATTTGATGTCTGCTGATATTGAAGTACTTTGGTTGCAAATTAATTTACCTCACTTGAAACCTTTGTTGGTAGGATGTTGTTACAGACCTCCAAATGCAAACTTAATTTATTTAGACAAATTATGTGAAATGTTAGATAAAGTTTGTGATCTTGACAGAGAGATTTATTTTATCGGAGATTTAAATATTGACTGGAATATGTTGCACTGTGCCCTTAAAAACAAGCTGCAGACAATAATTAATACATGTAACTTGGTACAAATGGTGACTAAACCTACTAGGATATGCATCAAGAAAGATGGGTCAAAAAGTGCAACTTGTATTGATCATATATTTACTAATTTTAGCCATGTATGTTCTCAGGCAATATCAATTCCAGTAGGGTGTTCTGATCATAATTTAATAATTATCGTGAGAAAGACAAAGGTGCCAAAAGCTGGACCAAAAGTCATTGTGAGGAGATCAATGAAATATTTTAGTGAAGAGTCATTTATCCAGGATGTTCAAATGATATGTTGGAAACATGTTTTTGAGAAAGTCGATCCAGATGATGCTCTTGATGTCTTTCATTTGTTATTCATGCAGGTGATTGATAAACATGCTCCACTTAGAAAACAGACTGTAAGGAACTTTAGAGCACCCTGGTTAGATGAGGAATTAAGGGATCTAATGAAACAAAGAGATGATGCAAAACATGTAGCTCTCTCATCAAGTTATGAGTCAGATGGGCAAATTTATAGAAGGTTAAGGAATTATGTTACAGCATTAAATAAAAAGAAAAAACAGTTGTATTATGGAAATAAAATTAAAGAGATAAAGGATGACAAGAAAAAACTGTGGAGCTTAGTGAATGGCATGATGGGCCGTAAGCCGAAATCCACCTCAACATATCTTGAGGTGGATGGGACATTTTTGACGAAACCAGTACAAATTGCTAATCATTTGAATGATTATTTTCTTGATAAAGTAAAACATTTGAGGATAAATATGAATCAAACTATAAATAGTAACTCCACATTTCTAATACAGGATTTAATTATGAAAAATAAGAAGTGTACATTTAAAATAGAAAAAGTGACAATTACAGATGTTGAATGTCTACTAGGTAAATGTAATGATAAACCACCAGGAGTGGATAATTTAGTTGGTACATTTCTTAGATATGTTGCTAATTTTGTTGCAGAGCCTATCTGTCATATTATAAATTTGAGTATTGATAAATGTATTTGCCCACAGGCATGGAAAATAGCAAAAATTATTCCACTTGCAAAAAATCCAGCTGGACCATTTTCTGGTACAAATAGCCGTCCAATAAGTTTATTACCAGCATTAGCAAAGATAATGGAGAGAATAATTTTCAATCAAATACAAAAATACTTTGAAGGTAACAAACTTAATACTGTGTATCAACATGCTTATAGACCTGGCCATTCCACATGCACTGCTTTAACACAAATGACAGATGACTGGAAGGGCGAACTAGATAATAGGAAGTTAGTGGGTGCAGTACTACTCGATTTTAGTTCTGCTTTTGATGTCATTGACCATTCTTTGTTGTTACACAAGCTGGAACAATATGGTTTTCATTTTGAAACGCTGAAGTGGTTAGAAAGTTACCTGACAAATCGAAGTCAAACAGTTTTTTTTAATGGAAGTCTCAAAGTGAAAACAGTCACCTGTGGAGTACCTCAGGGTAGTTGTTTGGGACCACTTTTATTTTCTATTTTTACAAATGATCTACCATTAGTGTTAGAAAAAGCTAAAATTGTAATGTATGCAGATGACTCAACAATATATTATGCAGCATCAACTACAAGAGAGTTGACAAATGTTATGAATAAAGATCTACTACTGATATCCGAGTGGGTCATAAATAATAAGTTGGTACTTAATGCCGGAAAAACAAAATCGTTATTAATAGGATCAAATCATCAGTTAAAAGATGAACCAAAATTGCAACTACATTTAAACCATATTGAAATTGAACAGGTCAAGGAGACAAAATTGCTAGGTATAACCCTGGATCATAAATTATCTTGGTCTAAACAAATTGATAATGTTGTATGTAAAATGGGAAGGGGTGTGTCACTTGTAAAAAGAATTGTAAAATATTTGCCTATGGATGTCAGTAGACAAGTTTTGGATGCTTTGGTTCTGTCGCAGCTTGATTATTGTTTGGTTATATGGTCTAGTGCTGCTGAAAAAGATTTAAACAAACTACAAGTAGCACAAAATAAGGCAGCACGATGTGCACTGCAGTGCTCCTACAGAACCAGAGTCACTGAAATGCTGGAGACACTGAAATGGTTAACTGTCAGACAGAGGTCAACTTATATTTTATTGAATTTTGTCAGAAATATTACAGTGACTCACTCACCAGATATATTATCACAACGATGTAGAGCGCAATATGCTCAACATAACTATCAAACACGACATACAATAGAAGGAAGGTTTGTATTACCCAAATCTAAATCAAATATGGGACAGAAAACAGTCATGTACAGAGCCATGATCAGCTGGAACTCTTTACCGGTTCACATCATTCAGGAAAATTCTCAAGTACATTTCAAATGGTTGCTAAAACATTATTTAAGTATTACAAAGTAAATTTGAACTGTGCCTGTGGCTATGTATGCATATGTTGTTATGTACACATATTTGTATTTACTTTTGTTTGGCCTTAGGATGGCGATAATTGAATAACCATTTTAGTTTCACTTCATTTCACTGTAAATAGCATGAAATTATGAGCGTGTTTTGTTTTAATTTTTGTTTTAATTTTGTTGTATGTTTATGTATGTTTTGAGTGTGTGAGGACCTCAGGAAGAATAGCCAATGCTCATGCTAGTGCTAATGGGGATCCTAATAAAGACAAAGACAAATAAAGGTCTCGTAGAGCTGTAGTTGGAAGAGCAGATCTCCTGACAGCTGACAGATGAATACAGATGAAGAAGCCAGGATATTACTGCAGGCAGGAACTTGTTTCTGTACAACAAATCAGATTTAGATCTTCAATCACTGAAGTGTCCTCTGTGGTCTCTGTATCATGGAGTCCCGCTGCCCTCTGGTGGCTGACAGAGGAAGTGCAGAATGCATTTCCTTTTATTTCCCTCTCATTTGTTTACCTGCCAAATCCAGAACTGGAAACACATTAAACATCATAATGTCGGTAATCAGCGTGAGAAAAACATAGTGTACAAAATGTTATTCAACACAACCTTTTATCTTATTCCTGTAGGAATATTTGTTGTTGATCAACTTTTCATTATCAACTATTTTTTACCAGCAGAAATGCCTGTGTTACCTTTTTACTATCAACAGTACACTCTAAAAACTACTGGGTTAAAAAATAACCCAATCATAACCCAGCTGCTGAGTCACTATAGGACAGAACACGCGCTGGGTTGTCTTAACCCATGTGATGGGCTGGATAATTGTAACCCATGTGCTGAGTTGTTCATTTGACCAAAGCTAGTGATTGAAACGAACTATATCACTGGGTTAAATATAATATAATAATAATAATGTATAATAGTGTAATGAATTATCTCCAAACACACCGTAGTAGTTATAATGATGTACCTTTCGTCAAAAAAGTGACAGGTAGTATGACAGGTCACAACTCTCCCTACTTATGCAAATTAGCTAAGTCCCGCCCCCCCCCCATTGCGAGACCCTTTGATGTGTTGATTAGGGTAGTCTCTTTGAAGTTATGTTGTCTGGCCCCTGTCCGCTCCCACCCCTTTGTAGTCTAGTCCTTTGATGTGTGTTAGTAGTTATACTGATGCCGTTTCAATCTCATTAGTATTCATAAATGTGACAGGTCGCCACGCCCCCTTTTTACCGGAAGCCCCGCCCCCAAAAATATTAATCAAAAAATTAATCAAAAAATTAATAAAAAAGTAATTAAACTAATTAAACCGCTTCCGGTGGATGTCCCGATTCCGGTTTACAAAATTAAATTAGAAAAATAATATGCCGTTGTTTCAATTAATATGTCCAGCCTCCTAACCACTTCCTGTGTGGTTAATCCTGTATATAGTATTGAATGTAACTTACAAATAACATGAGATTAATTAAAGCATCTAAAAACAAACATTTATATTTTTAAACCTCTCTGTTCTCTGCTAATAGGACATAGTGATAAAACATATGGTGGATAAGGGGACACACACACACACACACACACACACACACATAAACACATACACACACATTCCCTGGCCCCTCACCTCCCCATGACCTCGCGGCGTCACAGTGACTGTTCATGACGGCAGACATAGTGGTAAAACATATGTTTTTTGGAGGAGGGGAACACACACACACACACACACACCCACACATTCCCTCCCCCCAGAGCCCCATGGAATAAATGTCGCCCCGTGGTTAAATATTTTCCAAGTGAGAGAGAATGGCCAAGAGACGTCTGGATATGGGTCTAATCAGCGAGACACCGGTAACAACTTACATCCATCCATTGGGTGCTCCAATTCAAAGTAAAACATTTTAAAAAACAGATATCTTAAAAGTCAATCTTTTCATGCTAAAGGATAAGGAGGGGTAGAACCCCAGACCCCTGGGGGGAAACCATAAAACCCCCGGGGTGACAACCATGTGTTAAACAGAGGGTGGTAGGTAATATACTTAAAATAAATATAGAAAGTCAGAGAATATTCACCTGAACAAAGATACATACACTTTGTATAAACCTACAAGGGTGCATTGGTGTACGAAACAGAGTTTTCGTACAACAATTTCAAGCAGATCTCGCTAATGATACAGTTTTTTAACACACAGCGAGATACATAAAAGTTGCAAATGTGGAGATATCTTACAGCTAAAAACACTCATAGACCTAAAAAAGTATCTGTTCTACCATAAAAACCCCAATATAACGCTAATTTGTTAAACAGGAATAATCCTATTGGCTGTTTTTAGAGTCATTTACATATTGTCTAACCTATAAAAGTAAATTCCGAATAGCGGATCAGCCTCTCTCCATTTTCCATCCATCAGACAAAGATAACTGGTAAGTACTTTTATTTTTCTATGTTATAATATTATGTAGTTAGTTAGTTAATCCTGTCTGACGTGTGTGTTAAAGAACCTTTATGCGGCTGTTACAACAATCGTAGAATGCAACTTTTTAAGAAGCTTTAAGTGAAGTATCCTTATAAAATACAAATTACATGATAAAACCCTCAAGTAAAATGAAGGATAGATTGGTGTGAAAGTATCTAGAATAACGTTTTTTTTTCTTAACATGTAACTGTGGTCATCCTCCAGCCGGAAAAAGGGTCTCAGCTCGGATCTCTACATCAACTCAGGCCTGACAACCTCAGTAAAGACTGTGCTTGAGAATTAAAAACTATCAGGTGAAAAAAATAAATTGCTCTCTATATCTGCTTTATACAATATGATAACTAAAATGATTTTCTTGTTAAAAGTCGGGGTATTTCGAAAACATACTCATACTTTTCTTCTGTTTTATTTCTCCATCTTTTTTTTCTCTATAGACCATTTCCTGCCCCGTTACCAAAGGACAGAAGCGGCTTTTGCTAAGGTCTGTTTTTTAAGGCCATCAAGCCAGGCCTGACAACCTCAATAAAGACTGTGCTTGAGAATTAAAAAATCAGGTAAAAAATAAATTGCTCTCTATATCTGCTTTATACAATATGATAACTAAAATGATTTTCTTGTTAAATGTATAAGTCGGGGTATTTCGAAAACATACTCATACTTTTCTTCTGTTTTTTTTCTTTATAGACCACTCCTCCCCCATTACCAGAGGACAGAAGCGGCTTTTGCTGAGGTCTGCTTTTAAGGCTACACCCTCTGGTTATAACTGTTAATTGATGTATCAGCCTGGTATGTTGACTTTACGTCCATAGAATGTAGAAGCAAAGTGAAAATGTTTCTTCAGCGATGCCCCGTCTATTTCTGATTTGTTTTTCTGTTTTTTTTGTGGGGGGTGATTTCCTAAAAAAAAAGATTAAGCATGGATGGTTTAAAATATGTGGAAAGATTGTTATAAAATGTAGAAAATAAAGAAGGTTTGGAGACAAAATTAATTCTCATGACTCTGTTTTTTATTATGAATACAAAAAAAAATATATATATATAATACAACTTAGGTACCAGGAAGGCCATTCTTAAGTATTTGAGTGGAACATGATGTATTGGAAGAATTTAAAACAACATAAACAACACAATGGTATAATTCCACAAGTGCCGATAGGATGATATGGTGATACACTCTCTTGTACAGTAGGTAGCGGTATGCACCTGAAAGCTGTTTGCAATCCGCCAAAAACCGAGAGAAGAAGAAGAAGCAGAAGAAGCAGCTGAACCTGGATCCACGTGGCGTCTCGTCGCCACGGTTCTCTCTCTCTCTGTGTGTTCCTGAGAAAGTGTGTGTGAGCTCCAGCTCTACTGATCCATCATCTGTGTGTCTGGATAAACCTCCGAATGGACTGTGTGCTCTTTCTTCTGGAGCGTTTACCTCGGACTACAGGAGCTAGCTTAGCATGCTAGCTGGAAACACGTTAGCAACACTAGTCAGATTGAGAGTTTGATGCAGAGAGAAACGGTGTGTTTAACTGAGTCTGCAGGAAAAGGTGATCTAGGAAACATGAGTAAAGTCCAGATGCTGCTGTCGTTGAAGAAGCAGCGAGTCACTGCTGCTAATGAAGAGACATTTGCTCTGTTTGAACAAACAATAGCAGAGCTCGAGGAGGAGCTGCTTCTTTCCAAAGAGGAGAACAAGAGACTCCAGAAGCTACTGGACGCTGTTTCACAGCCTCAGCTTCGGATCCACAGAGCAGGTCTGTTCCCTTTACCCTTAATTAACACTTTACACTCTTCAGTAGCACTTTATTATCACATTAATAACACTTTAGACCCTTTATCAGCACTTGCTGCAGGTAGCAGATCCTGAAGTAAAAGTACAAACACCACACTGTGAAAATACTCCATTACCAGTTAAAGTACTGCATTCATATCTTATTTAAGTAAAAGTATGTAAGTATTATTAGACACATGTACTTTTATTATACTAATTGATATGTATTACGGAAGAGCAAACCTACCAACATAAATATATTTATAAAGATACATTGAATAATATGCCATTTAATATACTGATTTAAATATGACCCATGCATGTGGGCACTAGTTGGTTAAATGTGACATACATTGATACTTTAGTTCTAATGTGCTTCTTTATTTTCTTTTTAAATGTGTAAAAGCAAATAAAAACAAATACTTTGGATTAATTCAAATTGCGGGAGAATAATTCATAAAGAAATCAATGAATAAATATTAGGGAAGCTCCGATCGCTCGGCCACCGGACGATACTCACTCTCTACCGATCGATCAGGCTCTCAGGGGAGAGAGAGGGGGGGAGGAAGAGAGAGGGAGCGCTTCCGCTCATCTCTCCCGTGTTCTTTTCCACAGTTAATGTAAACCTGAATAATGTACTTCATTTGAATGTAATAATTATGTTGGTTGTTGTTTGTGGAAGCTCCAGTGAATGAGCCCCATTAACTGAGTTTTAAACATCACTTTAAATGGAAGATCCCCATAGGCCCCGCCCACTCGATCTGATCGGCGATCGGTATCGGCCGATGTTCACTCTCTACCGATCGATCGGGCGCTCTAAAAATGCCGATCGCAAGAGCCGATCGCATGACTTACAATGTAAAATACATGACCCTTTTCTCTGTGCGCGGCAAAACAAGCTCGCCAAAATGGCTTTACCAGTCTGGCAGTATTTTAAAGTGTCTGAAAAGGACAATAAAATAGAGGTATGCAACCTGTGTGAAGCAGAAATCCTGCAGCTCCACCGGTGAGGTGAACGGAGCGAACCACACACTAATTGGCGCGTTTCCACTGCAGCGGGTAGCACACTTTAAGCGTGCCGAGCCATGCGGGGCCCGTTTTTTCCCCCCACTTGGCATAGTACCGGCGAGCGGGTCCTAATTCACAGTTTTTCCGGCCCCATAAAATCATGGTTCTCGGGCCAGGGACAACCAGTCTGAGTCGGGCTGAGTATGCTAAACTAGAGAGAGAATCGCTGGCAAGGGGGCTACAACTACAACAAGATTCACATATTTGACCGTGATTTAATTGTAATACACGTTTCAAAATGAAACATATAGGCCTAACCAAACCGAGCGAGGCCTGCAGTGGAAACGCGCCATAAGAGTTAGACCTAACACACTTAGCTATTTGATCTACCTCTGGAACAAGCTAAACTAGTTATACATATGTTTATTCTTCACTGTCGGGTCACTCATTACTGGATCAGTAAGCTACATGAGATACTGACAGGCTGTCGAGAGAGGGGGAGAGGGCGAGGGAGGGAGAGAGAGGGAGAGAGAGAGAATTTCTCCCGTGTTATTATCCACAGTTAATGTAATCTTGAATAATGTACTTAATTTGAATGTAATAATTATGTTGGTTGTTGTTTGTGGAAGCGTGAATGAGCCCTGTCGTGGCTTCCTTCCTTGTTTTTCCATCAAGCCATTAGACCATGGATGTATAATAAGAACTAGATACAGCGTGGGAGGCGGGGCCTCATTCATTCCTATGGGAGTTGCTCATTGGCGCATGATGATAAAATGGCCCAACTTTTGAGAGCGAAATGTCACAGATTACCCGGCATGCCTGAGAAGTACCCGTATGTGCGCGATGAGCGCACATACGGGTACTTGATCCATGCCCCCCAAAAGGCTCGTTCACGTCAATTTGCATACACGTAACAGCACCGCACGTTCATGACAGCATGGTAATGGATTGTTATTATGATGGATTTGATATTAACAAGGCGGCAGTTAGCGGCTAGCTAGTAATTATGCTAATTTGCACATCAATCGTTATGTACTTTTTTATTACGCTGTAACAGGATCTAGTGATATCCAAGCAACAGAGCTTAATTTAGCATGAAATAATTATTGCACTGTATATATATATATATATATATATATATATATATATACACATTATTGCACTGTGTGTATATATATATATATATATACACACAGTGCAATAATTATTTCATGCTAAATTAAGCTCTGTTGCTTGGATATCACTAGATCCTGTTACAGCGTGTATATATATCAGGGTTTCCCACACATAGACTATACTTGGGCGGGCCGCCCAGGTATATTAACGGCCGCTGAAGTATATTTCGCGACCCATTTAGGTTTTTCTTTTTCAAATAATTAATTTCTTTTTTTTAAATATTTTTTTTTATATAATTTTTTTTTATTCGTCCGTGACCACGACGCCATCTGCGATCGATTAACTTGTGGACAATGATCCCTTGCACTGATCTCGCCTCCTTCTGGCCTGTTAAGTGGCCTGCCTCACACAGGGTGACTGGCTGTCCACATGATGTGGCCTGCCGACATGGCCACTGTCATACAGATCATAAATCAAAGCCCTTGATTGGTCTCTGTGTCATTCAAGCTCGGGATAAGCTCAGCTCAGGTGAGGTAAAGGACTCTGAGTGTTTAGATAGTTAACTTAGTCTAAGTTCTCAGTGGGTCTCAAACGGTGTGGTCACCAGTTATGTAAACACATATTAAGGTGAAAAAAGGTAAGATACACTTTTAAAACTTGTTGAGAGAAAACTAGTCTTTGCTGCTGCCTCAAAGAGGAGCAGGGGGGGAGAGGAGGGAGACAGGAGAGGCTGATTCAGGAGCACAGACACACTCACAACTATAAATGAACCAAAAATAAATTAATAAACAAGTTTCAGTGTTTTTTTCATATTGGAAATGGTATGTTATTGGTTATGGCCATGATTTTATGATTATTAAAATGTATGCAGTTCTGTTTAATATCGGTGTTTCCATAGATCTAGTCTCTTTATTTTCCCCTCAAAATGCACCAGATTGATGCATTTAACTCCAAAATAAAAATAAAATCTTACCGGGGGGGCATGCCCCTGGACCCCCATAGAGGATTTGAGGTCGACCCCCACTAAAAATCACATGGATAGGTTCCTAAATACATTTATAAATACATTTATTTTTAAATAGTAACCCATTTCCATATGTTCATGTGTTGGTAGTAGATTTAAACTATAGGGCTATCATTATGGGCCCTGCCTGTACCTGTTCGCTCTGCCATCGCGTGATGGGTCTGCTAACAAGCGACCAACAGAAAGGTTAATGTTGTTGCACGTCACCTCACACCTGCTACCACCACTACCGCTATTTCAGATATGGATCTGTGGGAAACACTGGCAGTTAATGGACCAGCACCACAGGTATTCCCATACACACAGGCGTTGGAGCTGTTCTTCATGAAATCCCAGAAGGATGAAGTGCTCTGACAAACAGTGCCATCTTTGCGCAAAATGATTATACAGGAATGAAAAGTCAATAAATAAACATGTTGTTAAAAAAAATTTTTTTTCTAATATATATATGTATATATGTGTGTGTGTGTGTATATATATGTATATATATGTATATGTATATATATATATGTGTGTATATATATATATATATATCTGTGTGTATATATATGTGTGTGTATATATATATATATGTGTGTATACATATATATATGTGTGTATATATATATGTGTGTATGTATATATATGTATATATATATATGTGTGTATATATATATATGTATATATATATATATGTGTGTATATATATATATATATGTGTATATATATGTGTGTGTGTGTGTGTGTGTGTGTGTGTGTGTGTGTGTGTGTGTGTGTGTGTGTGTGTGTGTGTGTGTGTGTGTGTGTGTGTGTGTGTGTGTGTGTGTGTGTGTGTGTGTGTGTGTGTGTGTGTGTGTGTGGTGTGTGTGTGTGTGTGTGTGTGTGTGTGTGTGTGTGTGTGTGTGTGTGTGTGTGTGTGTGTGTGTGTGTGTGTGTGTGTGTGGTGTGTGTGTGTGTGTGTGTGTGTGTGTGTGTGTGTGTGTGTGTGTGTGTGTGTGTGTGTGTGTGTGTGTGTGTGTGTGTGTGTGTGTGTGTGTGGTGTGTGTGTGTGTGTGTGTGTGTGTGTGTGTGTGTGTGAACCGGTCCTCTCTTCTGGAGTGAAACTACGTTCCCAGAGATTGACGTCACTGTATCCAAACCTTCTGATTTAGTTTTAAGCTGACCCTTCTCTGGACTTCGCCCCTTTCTGGTCACCCATACACGATTTCTGAACTTAAACGGAAAAGGTGTGATAGTTCGATATGACCTGACCTTTGCCCTAGGTAGCTTTTCCATACATATAGGAATATATTGCCTTGTCAAATTGATTGGAATGTCCCAATTTGTTTTACATATGTCAGCCCTAAAACTGATTAGTGGTTCTTCCTCTATTATTTTAAGATTGCTCAGGATGTACTTTCTTAAACCCATCCACCTCTACACATTGAAGACATGTTGACCGTGTGAGTTGTAAGTGTATGAGGTTTCGGTATGAGGATTTTATTGTGGAGACAATATTTTCTCATCCGAAATAGGCCCACATGGCCTAAACTGCTGTGTAGTTCACGCACAACCTGCAGAGCTTCTTCAGGGGGTACGTGAATGCTTCCACCCTTTTTCCATATTCTAGGGAATATGGCAGTCAGGTGGTTAACTCGTCCCCGGCTTTAAGCAAGGTAAAACTTCTCTATTACCCTGATAGTCTAATTTGATCTTATCTGTATGGCTACGGACATGATTCCCTTTTGATGATTTGCCTTTGTTCCCAGTTATTAAGCTCTTCTTTACCCGCTTTGTAACAATAATCAGTAACAATACGGATGTGTGATATTTTACGTTGTTTTGCAAAAAGAAGTCCCTCAACAAATGGCCTTTGCCTCAGCAGTTTGTGCTGTACCTAGTATTGCACCCTTTTGCTTGCAAAGTACTTCACCTGAATTAGTTTTCATTATAAAGGCCCAAGTGGCTGCTTGGTCACCTTTTCGCAAACTCCCCTCTGTAAACAGTGTTACCTTTTGGAGCAGCGGTTTTCTGTAACGGTGTCATTGTTTCCCTTTGTGGCTTACTACCTGTGGTCCTAAACTCCACATCTGGATCTGACATCATCCTCTGCCATTTTCCATTCTTATTCTCTCTTTCGTTCTGGTGTTAAGATAATTGTTTGAATCTCCCTCTTTTCTTAACCACTGGAGCTATGTCTATTTTAGATCTGACTTGGTTAAGAGTTGATTTGTTCTTTGGTGAGAGGAACACTATTCCCCTTGTGCTGGGTGGGGGTGGATAGCCTGCTTTGGGAGAGTTTCTTATCTCCATCTTCCTCTCTGTGCTGAGGCCATAAAACTTTTAATGGGTCGCTCCGTGGTCTGTTCAGATTTTCTTCCCCTCCAGAGGTCATGCCTGTATCTGACCCTGTGTGCTGGGTTTTTCTGCAGCACCTCGGGAGCAGAGAAAGGCGGAGATTTTTTTTCTTTTTCAAAAGTGTAAGCATGAGCAAAATAGTTTAGTTGATTTTGGTAAAGTATTTGAGCTTTAGCTTCGCAAAAAAACTTCCTCATATTAGTTTTGAAGATATTGTTGGGGTTTGATATCTGCTGATAGTTCCCACCCACCTTGCCTTCTGACAGTTTAATAGTCCTTATCATATTATCACTGTGCTTTCATGCTAGGACCTATTCTCTTTGCCAGAGCTGCTGCTATTCCTCCTGCAGGTTTTAGCTTCCTATTAGCAGGGTTCACTAACATGGTTTGTTGACAAGTTTAAGATTTTCAATAATTGACATTTATTATTTCCAACATTCCTTTTCCCTGAATATCATGTCTAACAATGTGTTTTTTACTAGGTTTAGTAGATTCTCATAATTGGCATTTTTCAGCTTTTATCCCTGTAGGGTGGAGGTAGGGTCTCAGACATTAATACCACCTGCTTGTTGCTCTCTGTCCAAACGGTAGTCTGACAGGAAAGTATTTAGGTCGCGGAACGCCCGTGGGTCTAGGCTAAGCTGACCAGGGCGAGCAGAAGCTCCGGATTTTGCTTCTGTGTATCCCTCCCTGTGTGGTTGACTCTGAGTCATTAAATTGCGTTTTAACCTCATCAGCCATTCTTTTTATTTTATTTTTTATTTTATTCAAGGGTTTACGTTCACTCTTTTACACACATGCAAGTTTCTAGGCTTTTACTCACATATGTACTCATCGACTTTTTTCACTAGGTCGTTTTGGTTCTTGTATTTTGACTCTGTAAAAGTATGACTTCTCACAGAGCCCCACGTTGGGCGCCATGTTTAGAGTATAGGTGAGGTCCTGATAATTTATTCCGGTAAATTACTCTGACCTCACTAATTGACCTGACCGAAGTTATTGAGTCTATGTAAGTTTACTGCTTGGCTCAGATCCACCAAACGTCAGCAAGATCTCACCTCTATTAACTCCCCGAAGAACCAGGTTCAATTAACTGCCGTTTCAATTCAGACAACTCTTTTTAATCTGTTTAAGCGATCCCGAAGGGTTTTGATATCAGTAAATGGGGTGTGGCCCTACCTAAGTGTGAGTGTGGCAGGAGAGGAGAGCACAGATGTTCTTTAAGTTGTCCCAGTCCAAAAGGTGGGATCAATTTATTTGAAGAAAAATAGGTCCAAACTAATACAGGGTTTTTACCTTCTCTCTTTACAACATTATAATCATACTAAACAAAAGATGATGCTGTGATCATGTTCAAATATGAAACTTTAATTCACAGTCTTACATTTATTATCAAAATGTTTCACTTCAACTGCCCAATTCAGTTGTGACATTTAAAATCTCCCGATAGAATTTAGAGGCATTTCCTCATAAAAAGACCGGTGATAATAAAAAGCACATTCAACTTTTCATTCATCGAATCAATTCACATCGATTCCATACCTTTTTATTTTCCGTCACAGTCGGCGGGTACTAACATTCAAAAACCCATACCTATCGGCATGAATTTGGAGGAAGGTCCTCACGGAGGCGGGTACTAATACTCACAAACGCTTCTTTCCGTCACATCTTGGCGGGTACTAACATTCAAAAACCCATTCCTATCCGCATGAATTCGGAGGAAGGTCCTCACGGAGGCGGGTACTGATACTCAAACGCTTCGTTCCGTCAAATCATTCCATTCAGCATTCAAAGAAATTCACTCATTCAAAGAAATTCACTCAGCATTCCAACCAAGAAATTAGAGAGATATTTACCAAGTTTGAGAGAACCTTACCGAGAGCTATTAACCCAGCTCTGAAGGACAGAGCTTACCAGGAGAGAGTATACCAGGGGTTTCCCCCTCTCTCCCCCCCGAAATCCCCAAAAGCCAGTCTTTTTATGCTCAAAAAACCAGATAAAAAACCCACAAACACCTCCTCTATACCCAACCAACATATTCTATTGGCTCTGGCATAAGACACACCTTCCCAAGTTTGTGTAAAACAAAACATGACTAGACATATTCTATGACTATGACATGACCACCTTTTTGAGGCCTCAATGTGTTTCTGCTTAAGTCCGGAGCCCCCCTCCCTGCTGTGAGAGGAGAGGAAAGAACCGGCCTACTCTCTTATCAGAGAGTAGGGCATAAATCATGATAGGCCTTACACTCAACTAAACAAACCACTTTGTTTTGTTTATGCTGTAAATATAGAAAAACCTAAAATATGAAGCATTTTCATTGTGGGTTATACAAGAATATAATTGATTTATATTTGATTACAACTAACTTTCGTTTTAAGTATTCAACATACTATGAAGCTCTCAACACCCTCTTTTTAAAACGCAAAGTTATCAAACAGCAACATGAAGCTCTCAACACCCTCTTTTTAAAACGCAAAGTTATCAAACAGCAACAACTAAAATTGTAAGCATACATACTTATTCAAAAACCATCAAGAAGTATTCTCATTATGGGTTCATACAAGAATATGATTGATCATATATGATTTATAATTAACTTTCGTTTTAAGTATTTACTTCATACTATGAAGCTCTCAACACTCTTTACTGAGTTGAGTGGTTCTTGCTATAATATGGATTACAACAGCAGTCAAATAGGGCTTTCCACTGTGCACTAACTCTACCTCTGCACAACACAACTGATGGTCTCAAACACATTCAGAAGGCAAGTCATTCCACACATTGACTCTTGACAAGGCACACGTGTTAATAGAAAACCATTCCAGGTGACGACCTCATGAAGCTGACTGAGAGAAGCCAAGAGTGAGCAAAGCTGTCATCAAGGCAAAAGGGGCTACTTTGAAGAATCTAAAATAAAAATAATTGCAACTTTAAAGAATCATTTTCTTGATTTTTTTTTAAAAACACTTTATTAACTAGATAATTCCATATGTGTTCTTTCATAGTTTTTATGTCTTCAGTGTTCTTCTACATAGTAGAAACAAATTGAAATAAACAAAAAACATTGAATGAGAAGATATATAAAAACACATATTTGAACATTTAGCAGGTCAGCAGGCAGCCGTCAAATGTTCTGTTAATACTTGCATCCTTTACCTAAATAAGGTTTGAATGCAGGATTTTCATTCTATACTGTAGGGTTAGTGTATCTGTGAACGATCCCAAATACAATTCCTTGTTTACATTGCAGCTAGTGCTACGCCAGAAGAAAAAACCCTTTTACATTTTGAACTTGAAGTGGAAAGGGGCTGGGCTACATGAGGTGACTTGAGCCAACAGAAATACACAATAGGTGGGACTAAGAAAGATAATGTGAAAATATAAAAACAAAGGCATTCATTAGGGCTGCAAAATGTCTCCCATTGTAATGGTGATGAGATTTTTAAATGCTAACACTTAACAGTTTGTTCTGACTGTGTTTCCTGTTTCCTGCAGACGTCCAGCAGCTGGTGGTGGTTAAAGAAGAGCTTCTCCCTGACCAGCAGGAGTGGAGCACCAGTCTGGACCAGGAGGACCCAGAGCCTCCCCCACACATTAAGCAGGAACAGGAGGGAGAGCAGCTTCAGGAGCTGGAGGAGGCTGATATCACCAAGTCCACTTTCACTCCTGACCCTGTGAAGAGTGAAGATGATGAAGAGAAACCTCAGTCCTCTCAGCCTCATCAAAGACAAACTGAACACATGGAAACAGAAGCTGATGGAGATGACTGTCGAGGACCAGAATCAGCCAGGAACTCAGATCCAGAGAGCAGTTTACAACCTGAGACTGAGGACCACACTGAAGACTCTTCAGAACCTGACACTAGAGACTCTTCTGAACCTGACACTGGAGACTCTTCTGAACCTGAGACTGAAGACTCTTCTGAACCTGACACTGAAGACTCTTCTGAACCTGACACTGAAGACAGTGCTGATTGGAAAGAGACCAGAGAACCTGCATCAGGCTCAAACTCACTGAAAAATAGACATGAATCTGTCAGTGATCCACAACGTAGTGCTGAAAAGAAACGATTCAGCTGCTCAGTCTGGAAGAAAGCTTGTTCACAGCGTGGAGATTTAAAGACACACATGAGAGTCCACACAGGAGAGAAACCATTCAGCTGCTCAGTCTGTAAGAAAGCTTTTTCACGGAGTGGACATTTAAAGACACACATGCTAATCCACACAGGAGAGAAACCATTCACTTGCTCAGTCTGTAATAAATATTTTTCACAGAGTGGAAGTTTAAAGGGACACATGCTAATCCACACAGGAGAGAAACCATTCACTTGCTCAGTCTGTAAGAAAGCTTTTTCACGGCGTGGAAGTTTAAAGGACCACATGAGAATCCACACAGGAGAGAAACCATTCACCTGCTCAGTCTGTAAGAAAGCTTTTTCACATAGTGTAAGTTTAAAGTCACACATGAGAATCCACACAGGAGAGGAAAAATAGATCTGCAAAGTTTGTGACAAAAGATTTAAATGGCGTAATCGTTTAAAAAGACCAAGTGTGTTGGTAAGAGAATACATTTGTCTATTTTGTCTCCTAATGCCGTTACATGTAATACGTTACTCCCTAAGCCTGTTTTCACCCACCTGCAACGGATTCGCTAATAATCACAAATGTTCATTTCTTCGACCCCTTGAGACTATTTCTTGTTTAATAATCGTTACATCTCCTCAGGACCAAGTTCCCGTGTCCTGCCTCGGTGTCTGTACTCAAAGATTTGTTGTGAAATGAGAGCTTCACTCTGTTTTTGTTGTCTAAACAATGCCAACAGAGCGATATATCTTCTTTCCAGCAGATGGCATAAATGTTACATCGTGCAGTTCAACTGTCATCCACATATTAGAGATTCAAAACAGCAATGTGTGAGATAAGGCTAGTAATTGACTATTTCAACAGAATGTGAAGAGGTTACAGTCTTGAGGCCATGTCCAATATGTTTGTGTTTTGTTTGATTAAATCGACTGAAATGAGCATTCAATTATTCTGAATTACTGTCATTACATCATGGGTTTGCATTGCAATATTAGAACGCATAAAACTTAACTTTATTTCATCCAAGTTGCGGGTGTTCATTGTTTAGAAGTCCGCTGTGTTTCATCCAAGCTTCCACTGCGTTTTCCGATAATGCTGAAAGTATCTGTATGCTTTACCTGCTCCAGTAACACAAGTGTAATTCACTGGACAGAGACAACAGATAGTGGATGGATCCAGAGGAGAACCAGAAGATAGTCTGCATAGAGCCTTCAGGCTCTGAAAATGATCAGGGATAGAGCTAGAAAAAAACTCCAAAAACCTGATTAGAGCTAGAAGATAGCAAAGCCAAGAAAGACCCAGACAGGAAGGAGCCAAAAGAGTTTCTATTTTTTAATATTCAAGCTCTTCTCTTAAGATATTAGAACATCCTATCTCAACATGTATCCTTTTATACATTAAAGAAACCTTACATTTTTCTGCCAAATATTGAGATTGTTTCACAGCTTTATCTTAAATATTGTTGTCTTTACATATAGATTACATAGGATGAACAGCACGATCCACTCTGCTGGATTCTGCCCAAATCGGCTCCAAATGAATGCAAACATCTCGCTGTATCCAAACTCCTGTAGTTGTATTGTTCTGGATTCATAGTGAAGTCTGCACTCTTATAGTTATGTATTTAATATAAAGTAAAATACCGATAAAGTCAGAAAAGAAAAGAGTCTCACTTAAGGAAAAAGGTTCTGAACCAGTGAGAGTGATGAGGGGCCGTACGAGACAATATTCAGAAATACCGTTCACACACACACACATGAAACTGGTTCATATATATACACATGTGAAACGCACTCACACAATTTCAGGTGTGTTCGAGAGAGATTTCAGTATGTTGTGAGAGAGGGATTTCAGTATGTTGTGTGAGAGAGATTTCAGTATGTTGTGTGAGAGAGGGATTTCAGTTGAAACATCAGTTGAACATGAAGTCGTTTTAAAAAAACAGCAAAGAACCGCACATTTCAAAAAAGTGAAAACAATATTTTTCATCATGTCTGCACAGCCCCACCTAGTGTCAGCAGAAAGTATTACAAATAATGCAAACATTTATTAAAAAATATATTATATATATTTTAAGATCATGTTTAATCATCTGATTCGTCTGTTCATTGCTGTTTTAGTCTGTGTTCTTCTAATTAGTGTCTACAGTGTGCCTATTGAGCTGTTTAGAGCCATGTGGGACAAAACCCGGTCCTGCCCCTCCCTCTTACTGTCTAAGTCAATGGTGACTGTAAAAACTACACTGCGCATGCTCAGAATATTTTCCTATTTAATGTGTGTGGCAAAAAAATAATGACCCTAGGGGCATAGTGCTGCCATCCCCACCATACGTCATCTCACATCATTCAGAGCTGATTGGCTGTAAGTATGTGTGCCGCGAAAAGTGTGGTGTGTGAAGAGGAGACGAGAGAGCTGCAGTGAGGCGTCCTACAACCCGGAAGTATGCTGCGCATGGCTTCCCTTCACAATAAAGCAATGAGATTTCTCCATAGGATTATAGAAAATAGCTCCAAATAAGGTCTGTGGGAAACAAACCTGTCAGATAAATGAACGTTTTGTTCAGCCGGATAATATCCACATGTCTACCCTACTTTTATAGTTTTCGAATCATAAATCTATTGATTAGATTATATTTATGATAGACTTTTGAAACTACAAGAACATAAGGAGGACTTTTACAAAAAAGTAATAGCGATTTTTGTCCAGAAGGATAGGCAAATTGACTTAATCTTCAAGTCAAGGTAAGACCGCAATTTTATTGAAAATGGGATCTTACTAAGAGAGAACAATTCAATATTTAAATGATAAAATTACATTTTTTTAGGTATTCTCCTGTTGAACTGTCAAAATTAATTGAAGCATCAGACAAAAAAAGCTTTTGAAAATAATAATATATTTTGATTTACGTCAAAATATAATATTTGTAAACCTGAAGAGTCAGAGCCAGTGCGTCACGAGCCATGAACCTCACTGCAGAAGCTTATATATAGAAATCTAAGTTTTTTTGTGCCCCACCACTTTTGTACATATAGAAAGAAACGCAACTGATTATATTATATAACATACAGCGATGCAGATTGGGCTGCTGACCTAACCAACAGACGGAGTGTGTCAGGTTATTGTGTTAGCCTTAATGAGAGCGGGCCACTGGTTTCCAGGAAAACCAAAAAGCAGCCAACTGTCGCTTTATCAACTTGTGAAGCTGAGTATATGGCTTTAGCAGCTACTATGCAGGAGTGTATGTACTTAATACAACTACTAGAGGGCATTGACAAATGTGAATATACACTACCTACGAATTACGAAGACAACCAGGGAACCATAGTGTTGGCAAAGAATCCTGTTAACAAACAGAGATGCAAGCATATTGACATCAAGTATCATTTTCTGAGGTCAACTGTGGAAGGGGGACAAACAAATCTGATGTATTGTCCAACAGACCAGATGGTGGCAGATGTTATGATTAAACCTGCACCAAAGTTTTAAGTTGATTACGTTTGCAAAGTTTATGTTTGGAGAGTAACAATTTCTGTAAAGTAGAGAACCTTATAATGTTTTTATTTGTTAAAAAACCACAAATGTGATATCAAGTGGGGGTGTTAACATTGAGGTAAAGGTGTTACCAATATGTGTTATTTGTTGTGCATGACCGGAAGCCAATTAGGTTAAACAGGTTAAAGGTCATGATGGGTGTAAATAAAGCCAGGCCTCCAATGGGAGAGTCCGTTGAATGAAATGCCACTGTCTCTGATGTTTCGTTATTCCTCCGCTTATTTGGATGCTAAACAGCAATGAAGTTATGCTTACTCTGATAACTAGTAGAAATGGCCATGACACTTTAATAATCCATGAAACTCTGAGAGTGAGCTGATTTTAAAAGTGTTTCTCCTGGTTGGAAAATGCAGTTTGCTTTGTTTCTGTGATATAACTAAACCTCAAGGCTTTATTTATAACAGGTTAGTATTAAAATAATCTCTGTGTCAAACAGGGCCGGCCCGTGGCACAGGCCAGTGGTTCTCAACGTGTGAGACCTCAAGAACCACTTTTTTCCTTTGTCAACAAATTGCGACCCGGAGTTTTGAACCACTCAAATATATTCAACAAAAAGTTCTGTTGTAATATATACACTTTTCAGCATATATTATTAAAGTGAAGTACAGTGCATATGTCCCTCATATCCCTTCACAGAACTAATAATAATAATAATAATAATTCCTTACATTTATTATAGCGGTTTTCCAGATGCTCAAAGCGCTTTACAAAATACAAATAACACATATCATACATGCAATGGTCACCACTGTGGACAATACCCACAGGAGCAATTTCAGGTGAAGTGTCTTGCCCAAGGAAACAACGGATTTACAGATGCAGCAGCGACGGGTTTCACCCCTTAGCCGCGTTCACACTGCGGTACTTTTCCCACAAAAGGTTCATGCGAACTTAGTTCATGCGAACTCTTTAGTTCGCATGAACTAAGTACAGATCGCGTTCACACCAGAAAAAGTCCCTGGGGGTGGATTAGGCAAAATGAAGCCGCTGACGTCACTTCTTCTTCTTCTTCTTCTTCTTCTTCTGCTTTGGGTTTACTGGCAGGCCGCAAACCACTTCACGGCGTATGCTGCCGCCCAAAGTCCCCGGCCGGAAGTCCCCGGAGTTGGGGACTGGCTTCAGTAGAAGCTGCTGGGAGTCCCAGCAGCTTCTACTGAAGCCTTCCGAGTAAATCGCCAGAACGCCGACACCTCCTCATCTCCACCGCTCCCATGTTTTATTTTGTGTTGCCATAAGTTAGTCTCTCTGCGTTTCTGCGCTGGGCTAATGCTAATGCTAATAATGCTAATGCGAGGATAATAAAATGGCGGCTTCACAAAACTTTTTGGGAGTTTTACGGGGCGTGGTTTATAGATATATATAGATCTTTTCTCAAAAAAGAGCCGCTCGAAAGTCTTTCGAGGGGGGTAAAAAGGTAAAAAGGTTCGCATGAACTACTTTTAGTACCGGCTCTTTTTGGTGTGAACGCGATCATGAACTAAGTTCGCATGAACCTTTGTGGGAAAAGTACCGCAGTGTGAACGCGGCTCTTGATCTGATTATCATTGCACAGCGCACTGCGCCACACCGTCCATCTTCACGCCTCAAAGTCATCAAGGCGCTTTTACAAGTACACATTGGCCTGACGCAGTGGCGGCAGGAGCGGGTTTCGAACTGGAGTTCCCCAGCACCCCCCTTGATCTGATGCACAGACCACTGCGCCACCCATCCCATAACTAAAGAATGATTTAAAAAAGGTTTAATGAGATGAAGGAACCAAAGCTGAACTATATCACCCACTCTAAACTGGTCCCAGACCCCAGTTGAGAACCACTGGCATAGGCAGTATAGGTGAATGCTAAGGGTACATCCATCCATGGGGGGGTGCCAGAAATTGGGGGGGAAGAAAACAAATATATGAATAATAATGAATAACGATATTTGATAACAAAACAATTTCCCAATTTGGGATCAATAAAGTATTATATTATCCTTTCTTAGCAGAACTAGGTTTACATAGCGTACAGCGCCCATAAACTATGGCAGGGGTCTGCTATTTTGACTATTTTGACTGCTATCTATTCTTATCTTTCATTTAATTAATATGTAGGTAATATTTAAATATAATTATTAAGTAACATCAAATGCAATTCTTATTCAATAAAACGGTTTTACACTTTTAAAACAACACTATTCTGCCCCCGCTCCCGTATCGGGGCAGACAGACAACAGGAAGATCACTCTGCTTTCAGAAGTTCTGTTTGAAAGTTTTACTCAGAAAGCACTGTACAACTGGACACACAAGAAAATGTACATTCATTTCAAGCATAGCAATCATTTAACATATTATCATACATTTGACGCATGTGTTAACAACCATATCATAAACGATGCATTAGCTTCATGCTAACCCATATGGGAAATTAAATTGAAAGGCTTGCGGTTCGCTCGAGTTAAATATCTAATAATAAATAATAATGTTCTTCAACCACTAGGTGTCCCTTTATATCAGCTGTGCACCGTTATGGTGTAAATACAGACTATCTACCAATTGGATCAAATATAAAAGTCAGCCGAATTAGTGTTGATACTGCAAGGAGACGTATTGTGTGAAAATAAATGTAATTGCTTATATATTTATGATCCACGTCACGTTTTCAGTTTTAGCGCCAGTTTTCCTGTTTGTCTAGAAGTCTTCTCATCAGGGCTCTATAAATAGAGAACTATGGCAGATATGTAATATGTAATTCAGCCGAACCGTGTATTACAATGCCGTTATGTGATGACCTCCAAGGAGAAAAGCAAGCACACTCGGAATAAAGTATTATTTTATTTAAAAAAAAACGTTTTCAAATTTCATATCACAAACACCAAATCCCAGCATGCATTGGGGCTAAACCATCCAATCATCGAGCTGAGGATCTTGCCTACGCCTGTTTTCCATGATGGATGTATTGTGTATTTTGTTCCTTCACATTTACATTTGAATTTGCATTAAAGTATTTCGTGAGGCCTTTTAACATGTTTTTAAATATATCTACGGTTGTAGTTGAAGAGTTTGTAAATTAACATGAACGGAAGCTGTTAATCGCACGACGTCACGTCCGTTAATTCCACATCCACGCGCATGGATTAACATGCATGGATTAACATGCATGGATTAACATCGATTTAATACATTAATGTAGCCTTTGCTTCTGCTAAAAGAGGTGTCGACCAGCTGGGGCAACAAGAAGATCTGCGTAATCGAGTGTGACTATTACAAAATAAATCATTACGTCGGGGTAGCATTTGCTTGGCATTTCCGGTTATTTCTCCACTGTTTAACGTGGGTTAACAATACCGTGTAGCTGTTACGTTTGAAGGGACGAAATCGTGACATCTTCACGTCTCCCAGCATGGTAAATCGTCACATGTTCACGTCTTGCCGTGATACCGGGTTGGATGAACCAGGTTAGTAAGCAGTACAGTACATATGGTATGTGTAGGAGCCAATTAATTGTGGGTATAAAGGTAGGAACCCATGTGTGTTGGTGAGAGGTTCCGCCGGAAGGCCCATACAGTTTTTGACCACATACACGGAGAGCACACACACGAGAACACACACACAAACACGGGATTACAAGCAAAGCAAAGGTATTGTGTAAACGGTAATATCGTGTGGTGAATATGGAAAGAAGCAAGTAAATGGAAACCAGTAAAATCGAAATAAATGGACTGTTTCAAACTGGAAACTTTGTTTCTGACCTTTATTCGGTAGCAAACTTGTGTGCGTCAATTACACCCACCAAGCGGATCCTCAGAGGCTTAAAGCGTTGGCTTAGCCTCTACAAATAGTCAAAAACTATTTTTTGGAGTAACACAAGTGGAAATTTTTTCGTTGCGTTTATGGAACGCTGAGAGCGGCTGCTCACCTTCTACCGGACGCCGAGAGGAGGAAAACAAGACGCCGGCTGCTCAGCTGGTAGCAGCCACCTGACGCCGAGAGGAGGAAGGCTACAACTCGTTTGCTCATCTGCTGCACAGGAAGGCGACAGAAGCAAGGCGCCCAACTCTGTCTCTGATTGGCTTACCCTGAAATGTTACCCCGCGTTAACTAGGGGTTTCACCAACTAGTCGACTACCTTTACCACGAGTCGGCGCTGTAGGCCCTAGTCAACTAGTCGTGAACAAAATGGAGGTAAACGAGGTGCTGCAAAATGCTCCAAAACTTGTCCGACATTCTTATGTATGGCAGTACTTCAACAAAGATGTAACCAACTCCACAGTGAAGTGTCAGTTGTGTACAGCTGTACTGAAGTACAACACAAATACATTTGCTATGCGCAACCATCTGAAGATGAGACACCCGCTGCCGACAGCTAGCACTAGCAGTAATGCTAGCACGAGTGAGCAACGGACCGGTGTCAGCACAGGACAGAGGCAGACGAGCAGCAAAATAAAACGGGTCTACAGTGATGCGGATGATGAGCTACAGGATTACTGCCAGCGGACACTGCATATCCCCACAGTGAATAACCCACTGGAGTGGTGGGCAGAAAACGCGCATCGCGTCCCCCGTTTAGCCAAGCTTTCGAGGAGCTACCTAGCTATTCCAGCGGCACCACAGGCAT
>CM070478.1:2042690-2106649 GCA_036324585.1 Champsocephalus esox | reverse complement strand
ACAGTATTCACTTAACTGCTACTATTGAAACTCAAAGGACCTCTTTTAGTGTCTGGAAATTGCAACAAGACTTTCTGCCATTTCAAATGTAACACACTTCTTTGGTACAATATCTCACATCAATTTCCACAACACACACCCACACACACACACACACACACACACACACACACACACACACACTTCTCCGCCTCATTTTGTTTTCATTTACTCGTTCATTATCTGACCAGCTTCAATCTTGTAGGCTACTCACCTCATTTCTTGTAGCCCTCGAAAGGGTTTTGGAGGTTGATGCCTCAGTGAACGTGAGTTGTTTGGCTTTTTGTCCGCAGCAGCAGAAAGCATTTTCGAATGTTTGAATGAATCAAAGTGGGTCGTCACCGTCGATGTTCTCTTATGCTCCAACACACAGTCGCACGGGGTGCAGAATTGTTTCCCCACAGACATCGGGGTACTGCTTTGGCCGGTCTTTAGCAGAAATGTTAGTCAGTAAATGAGATGGATTAGATGTTTTCATCTTGGTGAAGAGAAACTCTCGTGTGAGCTCCACACGTTCACTCTACGGTGTTGTTTACCTTCTGTGATGCGCGAGCTGATGACGTCGCGCATCATCATCACTTCAGGTCAAGACGAGTTAACTTTTTTTTTCTCTCAACTTTGTGTGGAAAAATGCGGGGATTATGCGGCTTTTTGATAAATATGCGGCTTTTTAAAAATATGCGCCATTTTGCTGATTATGCGGTAATTTCTGCGATCGCAGAATCGCGTTTTTCTGGAGGGTCTAGTCACCTCTCTCAAAGTGTCAAAAACCACTAGCGCCTTGCTAGAATGATAGCTGGAACTTTTACGCTTTTATTGCACCATCTAAAATGTGTGTGTGTATAGGTCAAACGTTCAGAATGTTCTCTCACCGTGGGAACCACTCATGCAGAAACCATCGCTCACCTTCTCTGCGTCTCACAGAGGTTGGAACCAAAAATCTCATTTGGACCCATCAGACCAAAGTACAGATTTCCACTGTCTAATGTCCAATCCTTGTGTTTCTTGGCCCAAACAATTCTCTTCTTCTTCTTGTTCATCATCAGTAGTGGATCTTTGCAGCAATTGGACCTTGAAGGCCTGATTCACGCAGTCTCCTCTGAACAGTGGATGTTGAGATTGTCTGCTACTTGAGCTCTGTGATCATGTATGTGGGCTCTAATCTGAGGTGCTGTTAACTTGAGGATACATTCAAAGTTCTTGACATTTTCCGGATCGATTGGCCTTTATTTCTTAAAGTGATGATGGACGGTCGCTTCTCTTCACTGAGTTGAGTGGTTCTTGCTATAATATGGATTACAATAGCAGTCAAATAGGGCTTTCCACTGTGCACTAACTCTACCTCTGCACAACACAACTGATGGTCTCAAACACATTCAGAAGGCAAGTCATTCCACACATTGATTCTTGACAAGGCGCACGTGTTAATTGAAAACCATTCCAGCTGACGACATCATGAAGCTGACTGAGAGAAGCCAAGAGGGTGCAAAGCTGTCATCAAGGCAAAAGGGGCTACTTTGTAGGATCTAAAATAAAAACACTTTTTTGTTAACTAGATAATTCCATATGTGTTCTTTCATAGTTTTGATGTCTTCAGTGTTAATCTGCAAAGTAGAAACAAATTAAAATAAACAAAAAAACATTGAATGAGAAGGCGTCCACATTTTTGACTGGTACTGTATATAAAAAAAACACACATATTTGAACATTTAGCAGGTTCCCTCATCCATAATCATTTATACAAGCGCAACTTTGAACATGTGTAGCAGTAAAATGCAACATACAAAATAATCAAGAAACAACATAAATTAAACACTGACGGGGAACATTTTACTGCACCATCATTACTGTTACATAGGAAGGTGCCTTCAAATGTTGTGTGAATACTTGCATACTTTTACTTAAATAAGGTTTGAATGCAGGATTTTAATTTGTAACAGAGTATTTTCAAGCTATACTGTAGGAGTAGTGTATCTGTGAACAAGCCCGCCCGCCTTAACCTGCCATCAGGCCCTGTGGCTGAACAAATCAAAGTAATTTATAGCCTCAGCAGGCTCTGTGATCATACTTCTCCACTCTACTCTACGCGTGCCTGGTCCTATCCTCCAGATGAGTGACGTATCGGGCCTCCCTCATGTATTTGTCCGGTTGCCGTTGGCTCCCCTCCACGTAGCAAGTCCTTGTCGTCCTCTCCATCTTCTCAAACAGATAATGTCCCTCCTGTCTGTTTTTCCTCGACCGCTACTCCATCGCTATCAGAACCAGACGGCTTACTTGGCTCCGAGGCTGGCACTGCTGCTGCTCGGTACAGAACTCACCTGTCCTTCCTCCTCATTCTGGCCTACAGGTTTAAAATAATCTGTAGGCTTAGGCATCTTTTGTAATAGCTGCTTGTCGTTTATGCCGTTACAAGCTTCAAAGTTGTATTTATCATCTGAATTTGCCGAAACAAGTTTAATATTCTGAAAGCCAAGACTTTGTTTATTTGAAACCAGATGAAAACAAACTGTAACGGACACTGCCGTGTTATCTATGATTACTATACGCCTTACATTCGTAGTTTCAGCGGAGGGAGAGGAACAGCAGAACAGCAGAGTGGCGAGGGAGAGCTGTCTTCTTCCCTTTACAATCTTCAAAAATGTATTTATCGTATGATTTTGGAAATGAAAGTTTCATATTCTGAAAGCCAAGACTGTTTATTTAAAATTTTAAAAAAACATCCGAAATTAAAAAAAATGTTTTAATTGGCTCATGATAACCCCCCGATCTCCGTAGGCCCCTGGACTTCAGCTCAGGTCAGCCCGTGCATTACGGCGGCCCTGTCTGTGAACTATCCCAAATACAATTCATTGTTTACATTGCAGCTAGTGCTACGCCAGAAGAAAAAACCCTTTTACATTTTGAACTGGAAGTGGAAAGGGGCTGAGCCACATGAGGTGACTTGAGCCAACAGAAATACACAATAGGTGGGACTAAGAAAGATAATATGAAAATATAAAAACAAAGGCATTAATTAGGGCTGCAAAATGTCTCCCATTGTAATAGTGATGAGATTTGTAAATGCTAACACTTAACAGTTTGTTCTGACTGTGTTTCCTGTTTCCTGCAGACGTCCAGCAGCTGGTGGTGGTTAAAGAAGAGCTTCTCTCTGACAAGCAGGAGTGGAGCACCAATCTGGACGAGGAGGACCCAGAGCCCCCCCCACACATTAAGCAGGAACAGGAGGGAGAGCAGCTTCAGGAGCTGGAGGAGGCTGATATCACCAAGTCCATTTTCACTCCTGACCCTGTGAAGAGTGAAAATGATGAAGAGAAACCGCAGTCCTCTCTGTCTCATCAAAGACAAACTGAACACATGGAAACAGAAGCTGATGGAGATGACTGTCGAGGACCAGAACCGGCCAGGAACTCAGATCCAGAGAGCAGTTTACAACCAAAGACTGAGGACTCTTCTGGACCTGACACTGAAGACAGTGCTGATTGGAAAGAGACCAGAGAACCTGCATCAGGCTCAAACTCACAGACAAATAGACATGAATCTGTCAGTGATCCACAACGTACTGCTGAAAAGAAAACATTCAGCTGCTCAGTCTGTAAGAAAGCTTTTTCACATAGTGGAAATTTAAAGAAACACATGAGAATCCACACAGGAGAGAAACCATTCAGCTGTACAGTCTGTAAGAAAGCTTTTTCACATAATGTAAGTTTAAAGAAACACATGAGAATCCACACAGGAGAGAAACCATTCAGCTGTACAGTCTGTAAGAAAGCTTTTCCACAGAGTGGACATTTAAAGTCACACATGAGAATCCACACGGGTGAGAAACCATTCACCTGTACAGTCTGTAAGAAAGCTTTTTCACATGGTGGAAGTTTAAAGGACCACATGATAATCCACACAGGAGAGATACCACACAGCTGCTCAGTTTGTAAGAAATCTTTTTCACGGAGTGGAAGTTTAAAGTCACACATGATAATCCACACAGGAGAGAAACTATTCAGCTGCTCAGTCTGTAAGAAAGCTTTTTCATGGAGTGGAAATTTAAAATCACACATGAGAGTCCACACAGGAGAGAAACCATTCAGCTGCTCAGTCGGTAAGAAAGCTTTTCCACATAGTGGAAATTTAAAGGAACACATGAGAATCCACACAGGAGAGGAAAAATAGATCTGCAAAGTTTGTGACAAAAGATTTAAATGGCGTAATCGTTTAAAAAGACCAAATGTGTTGGTAAGGGAATACATTTATCTATTTTGTATCCTGATGCCGTTACATGTCATACGTTGTTTTCACCCACCTGCAACCGATTCACTAATAATCACAAATGTTCATTTCTTCGACCCCTTGAAGACATTTCTTGTTTAATAATCTTTACATCTCCTCAAGACTAAGTTCCCGTGTCCTGCCTTTCACCTACTGATCACCTACTGCTAATTTAAGGTGGACTCACCTTTATAAGGGACCAGCTAGTCTTAGTTGATGGCACATTTCCACTGCAGCGGGTTAGCCCTGTTTAAGCGTCCCTAAGCGTCCTCGCTCAGGCCTCGGGCTGGCTGTCCGAGGCCGTGGCGCATTTCCATTACAGTTTAGGACCTGGGGTAGCAACGCAGTGTAGGCGGGGCGATCGGCTTTTTGGGCGGAGCGACGCTGGGTACAACTGCAGTTGCGTCATTTTAAACTCACAAAACACACACAACAATGGAGGATGTGGAAGCGATCGTTTACTTGTTAGTTGTTTCTTGGTGTGTGGCTTGTTATCACAGCAAGAAGGAAAGTGATCACAGCAAGCAGGAAAGTGATGATTCAAAGTAGACTGCGTATAGCAAGACGAGATGCAGATCTTGTGACAATTCTCTCTGATCAATCAGCAGTCGAGAGTGTTGACGTCACTAGTTCAGCCCTGGCCTGATAGAACCACAATTGTATGGGGTCGGAAAAAGAGGGGAAAAGTACCCACCAGCCGGTGCTACGCTATATGGAAAGGCCACCAAATGCTGGCCTGGCCGCTTGAGGACAATTAAGGACGCTTAAACGGGGCTACCCGCTCCAGTGGAAATGCGCCATTAATGCAAACGTTTTGTAAAGTGATGCTGGACCAACAACGTGCTGTTGGGCTGTGTGCTCTCTACAGGACGGTGTCCGTACACAAAGATTGTTGATGAAATGAGAGCTTCATTCTGTTTTTGTTGTCAAAACAATGCCAACAGAGCGATACGTCTTCTTTCCAGCAGATAGCATAAATGTTACATCGTGCAGTTCAACTGTCATCCACATATTAGAGATTCAAAACGGCAATGTGTGAGATAAGGCTAGTAATTGACTATTTCAACAGAATGTGAAGAGGTTACAGTCTTAAGGCCATGTCCAATATGTTTGTGTTTTGTTTGATTAAATCGACTGAAATGAGCATTCAATGACTCAATTATTCTGAATTACTGTCATTACATCATGGGTTTGCATGGCAATATTAGAACTAGTGCTGTCAAAATTATTGCGTTAACGGCGGTAATTCATTTTTTTAATGAATTGCGTTAAAATATTTAACGCATTTAACGCATGTGCAGAATGGCCCGTCCCATACGTGCCACCAGTGGCAGCGCCAGGGTATGGCTGGGGTAGGCTACACCCATACCAAGAAATGGCTTACCACACTATGAAAAATGATGTTAAAGTAAGCAAAATAAAGTCTGCCAACTCGCGCGGAGTAAATTGCACAGACAGCAGTTAGTAAGATTGATTTTAGTAGCCACGGTTTTGAAAACTTTTATCACGTAGTGATTGTCTTCTCAATAGAACATCTTTGATCATGTCTTCTGGCCAATCAGAATCAAGATAACGACATGGTGTTATTGCAGGAAGTCCCGACGGAGAATACTTTTGCTGCAGGACAGGGTGCACATAACTGGTACGCAGGTTATGTGCGTAATCTGAAATGCGTACCGTCACTTGTGTCACAAAGCGCATTTGCGTACCGACGTACTTGTGAAGCTTTTCGAGAAGGCGGTTAGATCACCGGACGACAGAGTCGGTCTCCGTGTGCACAGACAGGGCTGCTGTCGGTCTGTACAACGGAATTACATTACATTACATTACATTGCATTTAGCTGACGCTTTTATCCAAAGCGACTTACAATAAGTACATTCGACCAGGAAGACACAACCTTGAAGAAAACAGAATCATATAAGTACATCAGGTTTCAAAGAGCCAATTGTTTCAAGTGCTACTGAACTGGCTGTAGATAAGCCAGACCTTTATTAGTATATAAGTGCTCTGTTAGTAGTTCTTTGTTAGTCATTCTGTCGCTCAAAGTGGAGTCGAAAGAGATGAGTTTTCAGTCTGCGCCGGAAGGTGTGTAAGCTTTCTGCGGTCCTGATTTCAATGGGGAGCTCATTCCACCATTTTGGGGCCAGGATAGCAAACCCACATGTTTTAGCTGATGGGAACTTGGGTCCCCCTCGCAGTGAGGGTGCAGCGAGCCGTTTGGCTGATGCAGAGCGGAGTGCACGTGCTGGGGTGTACGGTTTAACCATGTCCTGGATGTAGGAAGGGCCAGATCCATTCGCAGCATGGTACGCAAGTACCAGTGTCTTGAAGTGAATTCTAGCCGTTACCGGAAGCCAGTGAAGCGAGCGGAGGAGCGGCGTGGTGTGGGAAAATGTTGGAAGGTTGAAGACCAGACGAGCCGCTGCATTCTGAATGAGCTGCAGAGGTCGGATGGCACATGCAGGTAGACCAGCAAGGAGGGAGCTGCAGTAGTCTAGGCGTGAGGTGACGAGAGCCTGGACCAGAAGCTGCGTCGCTTTCTGGGTCAGCTGGGGACGCATCCTCCTGATGTTGAAAAGCGTGTATCTGCAGCAGCGGGTTGTAGCAGCGATGTTTGCAGTAAACGACAGGTCGTTATCTAGGATCACACCCGGATTCCTTGCAGTCTGAGTCGGGGAAACAACAGAGGTGCCGATGTTGATTGTCAGGTCAAGAGTGGGACAATCTTTTCCCGGAAGAAAAAGCAGTTCAGTTTTGTCAAGGTTGAGCTTGAGGTGATGATCAGACATCCACTGAGAGATGTCAGCTAGACAAGCAGAGATGCGTGCGACGACCTGGGTCTCTGAGCGGGGGAAGGACAGAATTAATTGGGTGTCGTCAGCGTAGCAGTGGTATGAAAATCCATGCGGGCTAATGACAGATCCGAGCGAGTTTGTGTACAGGGAGAAGAGGAGAGGACCAAGAACAGAGCCCTGAGGGACCCCTGAGGGACCCCTGTAGTTAATTGACAAGGGTCGGGCTCAGACCCTCTCCAAGTAACCCTGTAGATACGGTCTTTGAGGTATGAGGTGAGGAGGGAAAGTGCAGAGCCTGATACTCCAAGTTCTTGGAGAGTGCGAAGGAGGATCTGATGGTTCACCGTGTCGAATGCAGCAGACAGGTCCAACAGGATGATGACAGAGGAGAGGGAGGCTGCTTTAGCCATGTGCAGTTCATCAGTGACAGCAAGGAGGGCAGTTTCTGTGGAGTGACCTGCCTTGAAACCAGACTGGTGCGGATCCAGAAGGTTGTTCTGATGGAGATAGCAGGAGAGTTGTTTAAAGACAGCGCGTTCAAGTGATTTAGACAGGAACGGGAGGAGAGAGACAGGCCTGTAGTTTATAACATCAGACGGGTCGAGAGTGGGTTTCTTTAGGAGAGGGTTTACTCTTGCCTCCTTGAGACTGTTTGGAAAGTGACCAGAAGTTAGAGAAGTGTTGATGAAATGGGTGAGAAACGGTAGAATATCAGGAGCGATAGTCTGAAAGAGGTTAGAAGGGATAGGGTCCAGAGGACAGGTGGTAGGGCGGGCAGAGGTAATGAGGGTAAGAACCTCACTTGGAGAGAGAGGGGAAAAGGAGGTTAGTGTGCCGGTTGAAGGTGGCTCAGGTGATCCGGCGGTGAGTAGAGGTGAGTCAGAAAAAGAAGAGCGAATATCGTCAACCTTTTTTTCAAAGTGGTTAACAAAGTCGCTTGACAGAAGGGAGGAGGGGGAAGGGGCTGTGGGGGGGTCCAAGAGGGTGGAGAAGATGGAAAATAGTTTTTTAGGATTGGAATAGGAAGATTGGATCTTATCTTGAAAGAAAGTACTTTTTGCCTGAGAGATCCAAGCAGAGAAAGAGGAGAGGAGAGCCTGATAGGTTAGGAGGTCATCACGGTGTTTGGATTTCCACCATTTCCGCTCTGCTGCCCGAAGGACGGTTCTATTAGCACGCAGTGCGTCATTTAGCCAGGGAGCAGGAGGGGACTGACGAGCCTGCCGAGATGTGAGAGGACAGAGAGAGTCCAGAGAGGATGAGAGAGTAGAGAGGAGAGTTTCCGCAGCAGAGTTAGGAGGCAGGAGTTGGAACGAGTCGGAGGAAGGGAGGGCTGAGAGCACCGAGGAGGCAAAGGTAGAGGGGGAGAGGGAACGGAGGTTACGGCGGACAGGTGCAGGATGCGAAGAGATTAGTTTGTTATGTTTCGAAAGGGGTAAAGAGAATGAAATGAAGAAGTGATCGGAGGTGTGGAGCGGGTTTACAGAGAGGTTAGAAGTAGCGCAGTTCCTTGAGAATATGAGATCAAGGACATTGCCAGCTTTATGAGTCGGTGGGGACGGAGACAGTGAGAAAGCAAAGGTGGTTAACAGAGATGTTAGTTCGTCCATCTTCCCCGTCTAGAGGTTGAAGTCTCCGAGAAGTACAGCGGGAGGGCCAGTTTCAGGGATGTGTGTGAGGAGATTGTCTAATTCCTCCAAGAAGTCCCCCAAGGTGCCCGGTGGACGGTAGAGAACAACAATGGTTAGTTGTATAGGATGGGTTACTGTGACGGCATGGAATTCAAAGGTGGAAGGAGTGAAGTTAGGTAGCTTGAAGAGGGAAAAGCTCCCTCTGTGCCAAAACTATGCCAACCGGCCACGGAGGGAGACCCTTCACTGGAGAACTGTGCTAAAACAGCTGATCACAACATTTACACTGTCACGAAGTACTCCACTAGCTGCCCCCCCCCCACCCCTCCGTCGACTTTAGTACTCCCCCGTTGATAGAACTCAACACGTAATTAATTAACACCCCACGGTTTGATGATTGATAGGTGTGTGGGTTGTCTTTCATTTTGACACGCAGAAAAATGTTATAAACATAGATAGTGTATGTTAAATGGATATATCCGCCTTCTTTCATTTATCTTTCCATTCCCACAACAATATACATAAATAAATGGCATATTTTGGACATAGTTCGAATGGTGATTAATCATGATTAATTAATTTTTAAGCTGTGATTAATCTGATTACAAATTGTAATCGTTTGACAGCCCTAATTAGAACGCATAAAACCCAACTTTATTTCTTCCAAGTTGCGGGTGTTCATTGTTTAGAAGTCCGCTGTTTTTCATCCAAGCTTCCACTGCGTGCTCCGATAATGCTGAAAGTATCTGTTGTATGCTTTACCTGCTCCAGTAACACAAGTGTAATTCACTGGACAGAGACAAGAGATAGTGGATGGATCCAGAGGAGAACCAGAAGATAGTCCGCATAGAGCCTTCAGGTTCTGAAAATGATCAGGGATAGAGCTAGAAAAAAACTCCAAAAACCTGAATAGACAACACACTCTCACTCCCTAAGCATCTAGGAGCGACGTTTGGTCAGTGTCCGTGGCGTCCAATTGTGACGCCCCTATAGTCTCCTTCAGCTTCATAAAGGGACGCAAATAGCTTTCAACTGATTGCAATGTATTCCCATCTGTGTCGGGATTTGACGCTCATGGAAGCACGGCATTCGTTTGCGTCGGCTGCCCTTAAAGGCAATGTGAGCGTCGATTCCCATTGGATAACGGAGAATTGTACACCCGGATGTAAGTATTCCTCTTACTTTCGATTGATTTTACAGTGATATCTGCACTACTCATCGACTAAAAAACACCAGATTATCCTTGTTAATTACACAAAATTGATTGGTTTAAATTGTGTGAAATGCTTTTGTATTTTTCCCCTTCGATTCGGAGAAACAAATATTTTTTCTGAGTAAAGGATGGCAGAAGACACTACACTACCCAGAATCCCCAGCTATCGTTTGGACTACACCATGTGCTCTGTTTGACAAACCCTGTGATAGTCCTCAAGCTCTGTGATTGGAGAGTGTGCTCCGAGGGTTAAGCCGATTCTCGAACAGCACTTGAAATGGGATGGAACCACGGCAGACTGTCGAAAACTGGATTTGAACGGGTCCACCGTGTCCCCCCTCCCCAGAACTGCACATGCTGGCTATTGTGTTTCTTAACATGTTCTCTTTGGCACGTCTCTACTGGGAGTTGTAGTTTTAAAAGACGTTTTCGTATTTACCATAATAAGAAGTTGCCAGTATTAAACTGGCAACATCCCTGGAGGTTTAGGGGATAGGAAACACTCACATTTAAAACATATAATTAATACATGGGTGAAAATTGCTTGTGCCCATAATGGGCAGTATTAATATATACACACACATGCCAGCTAAGGTCAGAAGAGCTTTATTTAACAGCTAGACTTGACAGCTATGTTTGTGACCCCTGTTGTTAATTGATGACATTACATTAATTGATAAGCCTGAAACATGCACTTGTCAAGGTTCAGAGGCACATTTTGCAAATATGGCAGTAGCAATCGATCAGCTTAAGATAAGATATACTTTATTGATCCCAAGTTGGAACATTTGCGTTACATCAGCATGTGTAACAGTTAAATATGCAGTGGTGTTTATTTGAAAATCATTTAGTATAATCACACAAATTCTGTGTTTTATATTCAACAATTCTGTGTTCTTTATTTATTGATTATTCAGTACCTGACAAGGACGGAGATGAAATATCTACATACATCTTATAAGAGTATAATACATTCTGTATAATATCAATTCAAATAAGTGCTTCAACAAAGTTAACATTGCTGGAGGTATGCACAAATATTGATAGATGTCTTGTAATGCACTATTGAGGAACCTGCAACCCAAGTTTTTCATTCAGTGCAGAACTACACCATAGTTGTGTAGGCCTATATGATATGTCAATAAACCTTAGAAAATCTTGAAATCTTGAAAGGGATGTGCAAAATAGTCATTATATACAATCTTTAATTAACTATTAGTAGAGAATAACGAGTAATGAAACTTTATAGGGATCCTATTAATATCTAATAATGAAATGTAATAACATGCTTTAACCACTAGGTGTCCCTTTATATCAGCTGTGCACCTTTATGGTGTAAATACAGCCTATCTACCAATTGGATCAAATATAAAAGTGAGCCGAATTAGTGTTGATACTGCAAGGAGACGTATTGTGTGAAAAGAAATGTAAGATGTTGTTTAATGGCTGATATATTTATGATCCACGTCACGTTTTCAGTTCCTCATGTTTGTCTAGAAGTCTTCTCATCAGGGCTCTGTAAATACAGAACTACGGCAGATATGTAATATTTAATGCAGCCGAACCGTGTATTAAAATGCCGTTATGTGATGACTTTCAAAGAGAAAAGCAAGCACACTCGGAATAAAGTATTATTTTTTTTTAAAAATGTTTTCGGTCCGTTTCCGGTATTTGTTATTGACGATGTGCTGTGAGATGTGAGACTGGAATTGCACAGGGGGAAATAACGTAGGCTATCTTTAGATGCGGATTTTGTTAAACTAATATGTTTGCGCTGTGGACCAACACTATACATTGACGGGGAAGGGGGTAGCAATAAAGATAACACCATTAAACAGTTACACAACATAACAGAAATAATATCGATAGCAGCATCCCTAGCAACCACCTTGGTAACAATGAAAACGTCGCGATTTCTTGAAGTAATTTTCGTAATAACTAGCAAACTAAAGATCATGTACATCCACTGCACACATAATCTGAAATAACAACTCATATTTCTCGCATCAAATGACATCAAAACGCATTTTAATGGCCACACTAACTTTAAAATAGGCATTTTCCACCGAGAATAAAACGAAGTTCGGCCATGTTTTCTTTTTTTGCAGGGAGAAATTTGAAGATCACGTGACATGGACGCCAGCTCTGTCCCCTGAATGCATGTGACTGTGGAGGCAATTGGAGACGGTCAAGCAAATCAGTTTCATCAATATCAGTTTCATTAATAACAAGTATAGACCAGTTGAAAGTGAGATGATAATGCATGTTTAAATAAACCCAATGATGCAAGAGATCTAATGACAGCAGGTAAAGTATTCCAGTCAGTTGGGGCTTTGAACATGAACACTCTTCTGCCAATCATTTTTTTTGCAGAGGGGACAGAGAAATAAATCTGAACAGAATGTCTAACTTGAGTAAGGTACACAATACTGCTTTAAATAAGGCGGATAGATAAATGCATTTAAATATCAGCTGGAGCCAATGCGTGTGTCTTCTTACATTTAAAGAAGGCCATTTAAGTTGGTTATACATTGTGCAGTGATGTGTACGAAAAGGACAACCAAGAACAAATCTGCATAGTCTGTTGTAGGCTATGTTGAGTGGAGCAAGATCTGATTTATGTGCATTTTGGTAGACAACATCACAATAGTCCATAATCGGAAGAATAAGTTGAGAAGCAATTCTCTTTCGGACACTGAGCGTAAAACAATTGCGAGAGCGGTGTAAAACACCGATTCCGTAATTGACTTTTTGTATTACATGCTTTATATGTAGTTTAAATGAAAGTTCAGAGTCTAGCCATACATCAAGTTATTTAAAGCTATCAATTGTATGCATAGAAGTGCCATCCTTACATGTTATTACTACATTAGGTTTGGATTTGAGCTTCTGTCTGGTACCAAAGACCATGGTATAAGATTTTGATTTGTTAAGCAGTAGTTTATTGTGTGATAGCCAGTCCTGTAAGATGTTAAAATCCGATTGAAGAGAGATCTGAATTTGTGAAAAATCTGATTTGGATGTATATATAACAGTGTCATCAGCATAAAGGTGAGTACAACAATTAATGAGACAAGAAGATAAATCATGTATGTAAATAGAGAACAGAAGTGGGCCCAGAGTTGATCCTTGGGGTACACCCTTTTGTTGGATCAACAGGTCAGACTTTTTTCCATTAACAACCACACATTGCCTTCTACTGTGAAGGTACGAGTTAAACCATAACACTGTATTATTCGAAAGGCCAATGCCGTGAAGTTTATCCAAGAGCAGATATCGATCAACAAAATCAAAGGCTTTTGTCAAGTCAATAAAAATGGCACCTGTGAGTTCACCATCATCTGCAGCAGAGTACAAGTCATTCGTAAATGTAAGTAGGGCAGTTGTTGTGGAGTGATGAGGCCTGAAACCAGATTGAACCGGAGATAAAATATTATAAGTATTGAGACAGTTGATTATAAATTATTTTCTCCAAAACTTTGGAAATAGAGCAGATTATAGAGATTGGTCTATAATTATTTATATCAAGTAAATCACCACCTTTATGCAGTGGAATGATGCGTGCACAGTTCCAAATAGTCGGCAACTCACAGGTGGACAAAGACAGGTTGAACAAATCAGCAAGTGGGTACATGAGAATATGGGACGGCAGTTTTATGAACCTGTTTTCTATACCATCGAGTCCTGCACTGCCATCCACTTTTAATTCTGTGATAGCATTATGAACTTCGTGTGGTAGAATTTTCTGAAAAATAACTGTTGCAGTATGAGTTACTATTAGAAATACCAGTCGTCAAATAGGAGTCAGATAGTAGTGTGGAACATACATTAGCGAAATGTTGATTCAATATTTGGCCAATGGATAATGGGTCATTAATTATTGTATCAGAAGTTCTTATTTTATTAATAGAATGTTTACCTGATTTATTTAAAATAGATTTAATTTTAGTCCAAAATTGCTTGGGATTCTTAAAGTCCGATGTGAGAGATTCTTTATAGTAGTTGGATTTAGCATTTCGGGTTTTGGTTTTAGTCAGATTTCGGAGATGTCTGTATACTTCCAAATCGGCTATAGTTCTTGAATGACGATATATCGATCATGCTTTATCCCTTTCCCTAAAGAGACTGATGAGTTCAGAATTGATCCAAGGGAGATGTTGACCTTTGACCTTAACCGTTCTCACAGGTGCCTGTTTGTTCATGACATCAGTGAGCTCTTTATGCAGAAAATCCCAAGCATCTTGTACAAAAGGTATTTGTTGAAATCTGTCCCAATTAAGGGCAAAAACATCATGAATAAATAAATCAACATTCAATTTTTTATATTGTCTGATTTTGACTAGTTTTGGAGGTAGTTTAATTAATTTGATTTTCCATACGCAATAAACAATTGAATGATCGCTGAAGCAATCCGACATGACACCAGCTTTTAAGATTCTGTCAGGGTGTGACACCAGTATCCAGTCAAGCAGAGATTGGGTTCTAAGAGTGATACGAGTTGGCTCATTAATTAGCTGTTTAACATTTAGACTACTGCAAAGTTTTTTCTCTCTATCAGATGATTTATCCAACCAATTTTTGTTGAAATCACCAAGCAAGATTATTTCATTTCCACAGGAAATGGAGTTGATAGTGTCAATTATGTGGTTAAAAGTCTCTGCAGGTGAAGAAGGTGGCCTATAGATGCTACCAATAGTTAAGCATTTATTTTCATGAAAAATAATTTTAAGAAAAATGCATTCAAAATTTAGAGGCTCTATAGAAGTAGCAATTAGCTCAGTCACAAGGTCAGAGGAGACATAAATAGCCACACCTCCACCCCTGCTGCATCTATCGGATCTGTAAAGCAAATAATTTGTGATTTGTAGTTCACTATCGGAAATGTTACTATTAAGCCAAGTTTCAGAGAGTGTGATGATTTTAGGTTTATGTAGAACAACCCATATCCGAAGTAAATCAATTTTGGGCAATAGGCTCCTGATATTCCAATGAATGATTTGTATACCCTTTAATTCATCCAGTCTGGAAATAATAGCAAATAATGTTCCTGTCACTTGTTACGCATACATGCGATTCATGATTGTAAAGATTGCTAGATTCAACCATTAATGTAAAACAGACATACAAAACATTCAAACACAAAAATAATGCGTCCAGGAGAGAAGCTTTAAAAAGGAGACTAATCATTAGTGATGGCAGTTTGACACTGAAGCTTCGAACGGAGCTTCAACCCTGGACTTCCTATTCCATAGAAGCACTGATTCGAAGCTTGCTTCAAATCACGTGACATGTGACGTCCGAAGCAGCAACTGCTTCATTTCCTGAATGAATCACTTGACTGGTTCGCGATCCATTCACGCGATTCAATGCACTGCCTCGTCTCGATTCTGACAGGTGACAGGTTGAAACAGTTTCGAATTTGAATGCTTCAACACTTTATGACCGCTCTAAACAATGTGTAACGTGTGGGTTGTTGTCGTAGTTTGCGTTGTTGCTGTTGAGTTGTTGTTGGTATTGCAATTTAATTGTAGTATCATGATAGAGCAAGCGAAACGCATCAGCAATGAAGCAGGGGCCGTTCGTTACGGCCTTGTGTAAATGAAAGGTGTTAGAAATTGAATGTGTGTAACCCTCCTGTCCACAAGAGGCACTGTGTAGGGAAGCAGGTAGAAGTTCCTCACAGGCTATAAATAGAGGCCTGGATGAGGACTACCTCCTCTTTGTCCTCAAACACCCCACCAGGATTGAGTGTTTGCTAGCTGTTCGTCATGTGTCTTTTGATTTAACAATAATTATTGGCATCAGCTACATCCCACCAACATACCCTGATAAAATAAAACAAAGAAGTTTAAACTCCTGTCTCCTGGTGGTTTGTGGCTCCAGTTTGAACATTCATCTCCAACAAATGTGTTACTGATACAAGTCAACATTCAAGAGGCAGCCGCCATGCTCCTAATTTGAGTGATCTCCAAGCCAGTATTCTCCAGGAAAAGGGAAGATAAGACGAGCTGGAGGAGCTTAAAAGACAGCAATTGCAGGATAAGCAGCTGGATGAAAAATGCAAGTTAATTGATGAAAGGGTCAGAGCTGCTCTGCAATGTCAAAAAAATGCACCACATTTGTTGGAGATGAATGTTCAAACTGGAGCCACAAACCACCAGGAGACAGCAGTTTAAACTTCTTTGTTTTATTTTATCAGGGCGCATAGCAGGCTCGTAATTATAATCATATGCATTCGAATATATATTTTCAACCTCTTCTGTGTCAAAACTAGCATTGTGATCCATGTGTATTCATACGTTAAACCGGCCGCTCTCCCCTATGTTATACGTCACACGCGGGAGGTCACGTGGGGAGGCTTTTTTATGCGGAAGTGAAAATGTCTTACTAAAACGACGCCAGATGTCACTAGTGTATATTTCTGTATACTTTTTTGAAAATCTAGTGTATCATCATCATTTTCCTACACATTTATTCACTGGTGTCTCTGACCTGCAAGTTGCTCTTTAAAATCAAATAACATTTTATTAGTCACGTGCACAAGATAATGTAGTGTGACATAATTATAGTAAATATAATTTAAATTTTAAATATTAGTCTAACCTCAATGTAGACGAGGTCCTTCTTCTCATCCGTGAGGAATTTTAACTGCTTAAATCGCTGGTCCAGTGCTGAAGAAAGGAGGTAAATGCTGCTGGGCTCCAAAAGTGACAGCTTCCATCTGCTGTCGATCTCCGTGACGAGGGTCTTCTTCACTTCTCTGATGGCAGGGCTGTCATCCTCCTCCGGTGACAGGTGGCGTCTCTTCAGGTTAAAGAGCATTTGCATTGTTGCGGACAACACGTTCTCCTCCTGAGATAGAAGTTCTGTGAGCGTGATTAGGGGCCCCAGCACTTCTGCTGTCTCCTGTGCCAGTTTCCACTGGTCTGCTGTCAGGTACAGCTTCATGTTGCTGGCTTTGTCGTGAACAACGGCTACTCGCTTATAATTCGGAATGGCAAAGGCGTCCGCCACTTCTCCAAGCTGTTCTGCAATGTTTACTCCAGTATGGTTTACTTCCATTACTTTGGTTTCCAAAACAAAGTTACAGAGTTTCCACTCCCGAGTTATGAAATGACAGGTGACAGCCATATACGCCTCCATACGCACCGAGGTACAAATGTCCGTTGTAAAACTTATGGCAGTTGAGTTTTCAATCTGAGTTACAATTTGATCTCGGTGATCGCTGTACTTCAGAGACATGGCATCTAAAATACTGGAGCGTTAACATAACAGAACTAATATCGAGAGCAGCGTCCCTAGCAACCACCTTGGTAACAATGAAAACGTTGTATCGACACAATTTCCTGAAGTAATCTTCGTAATAACGAGCAAACTAAAGATCATGTACATCCACTGCACACATAATCTGAAATAACAACTCATGTTTCTTGCATCAAATGACATCAAAACGCATTTTAATGGCCAAACTAACTTTAAAAGAGGCATTTTACACCGAGAATAAAACGAAGTTCGGCCACGTTTTTTTTTCTGCAGGGAGAAATGTGAAGATCAAGTGACATAGCCATTGGAATGAATGGTGAAAAAAAACGTAGGGATCTTACAATTTCAGAGGCGTTTTTGTAGAAATACTACGTCCTACGTTGTGGACCAACGTAGTTATCACACGTTTTTTTATGAGACTGGGTTGCTATCTCTTGTCTCTGTCCAGTGAATTACACTTGTGTTACTGGAGCAGGTACAGCATACAACCGATACTTTCAGCATTATCGGAGCACGCAGTGGAAGCTTGGATGAAACACAGCGGACTTCTAAACAATGAACACCCGCAACTTGGAAGAAATACCGTTTTATGCGTTCTAATATGGCAATACAAACCCATGATGTAATGACAGTAATTAAGGATAATTGATTCATTGAATGCTCATTTCAGTAGATTGAATCAAACAAAACAAACATATTGGACATGGCCTCAAGACTGTAACCTCTTCACATTCTGTTGAAATAGTCAATTACTAGCCTTATCTCACACATTGCTGTTTTGAATCTCTAATATGTGGATGACATTTGAACTGCACATTAATGCAATCTGCTGGGAAGAAGACGCTCCGTTGGCGTTGTTTAGAACACATTGGGACGGGTGATGCAGTGGTCTGTGCATCTGATCATCAGATCAAGGGGGGTGCTGGGGAACTCCAGTTCGAAACCCCCTCCTGCCGCCACTGCGTCAGGCCGTTGTGTCCTTGGGCAAGACACTTCACCTGGATTTGCTCCTGTGGGTATTGTCCACAGTACATGTATAATATCAATGTGTACTTGTAAAAGCGCCTCGATGACTTCGAGGCGTGAAGATGGACGGTGTGGCGCAGTGCGCTGTGCAATGATCATCAGATCAAGTGGTGAAACCCGCCGCTGCTGCGTCTGTAAAGCCGTTGTGTCCTTGGGCAAGAACTGAACTTGCTCCTGTGGGTATTGTCCACAGTGACCATTGCATGTATACAAAAATATGTGTAATGTGTATCTGTAAAGCGCTTTGAGCACTGGAAAAGCGCTATAATAAAAGTAAGGAATTATTATAATTAAAAACAGAGTGAAGCTCTCATTTAATCAACAATCTTTAAGTACAGACACCGTCCTGCAGAGAGCACACATCCCAACAGCACATTGTTGGTCTCGCATCACTTTACAAAACGTTTGCATTAAGACACTAAGACTAGCTGGTCCATGCTAAAGGTGAGTCCACCTTAAATGAGCAGTGGGTGATCAGCAGGTGAAAGGCAGGACATGGGAACTTGGTTCTGAGGAGATGTAACGATTATTAAACAAGAAATAGTCTCAAGGGGTCAAAGAAATGAACATTTGTGATTATTAGCAAATCGGTTGCAGGTGGGTGAAAACAGGCTTAGGGAGTAACGTATTACATGTAACGGCATTAGGATACAAAAGAGATAAAATGTATTCCCTTACCAACACACAAGGTCTTTTTAAACAATTACGCCATTTAAATCTTTTGGCACAAACTTTGCAGATCTATTTTTCCTCTCCTGTGTGGATTCTCATGTGTCTCTTTAAATGTTCACTCCGTGAAAAAGCTTTCTTACAGACTGTACAGGTGAATGGTTCCTCTCCTGTGTGGACTCTCATGTGTATCTTTAAACTTCCACTATGTGAAAACGCTTTCTTACAGACTGAACAGCTGAATGGTTTCTCTCCTGTGTGGATTCTCATGTGGTACTTTAAAGTTACCCTCTGTGAAAAAGCTTTCTTACAGACTGTACAGGTGAATGGTTTCTCTCCTGTGTGGATTCTCATGTGGTCCTTTAAAGTTGCACTCTGTGAAAAAGCTTTCTTACAGACTGTACAGGTGAACGGTTTCTCTCCTGTGTGGATTCTCATGTGTATCTTTAAACTTCCACTATGTGAAAAAGCTGTCTCACAGACTGTACAGGTGAATGGTTTCTCTCCTGTGTGGATTCTCATGTGTATCTTTAAATATCCACTCTGTGGAAAAGCTTTCTTACAGACTGAGCAGCTGTGTGGCATCCCTCCTGTGTGGATCATCATGTGGTCCTTTAAAGTTACACTCTGTGAAAAAGCTTTCTTACAGACTGTACAGGTGAATGGTTTCTCTCCTGTGTGGATTCTCATGTGTATCTTTAAACTTCCACTATGTGAAAAAGCTTTCTTACAGAGTGTACAGGTGAATGGTTTCTCTCCTGTGTGGACCCTCATGTGTGTCTTTAAATTTCCACTCCATGAAAAACCTTGCTTACAGACTGAGCAGCTGAATGGTTTCTTTTCAGCACTATGTTGTGGATCACAGACAGATTCATGTCTATTTGTCAGTGAGTTTGAGCTTGACGCAGGTTCTCTGGTCTCTTTCCAATCAGCACTGTCTTCAGTGTCAGGTTCAGAAGAGTCTCTAGTGTCAGAATCAAAAGAGTCTCCAGTGTGGTCCTCAGTCTTTGGTTGTAAACTGCTCTCTGGATCTGAGTTCCTGGCTGGTTCTGGTCCTTGACAGTCATCTCCATCAGCTTCTGTTTCCATGTGTTCAGTTTGTTTTTGATGAGGCTGAGAGGACTGAGGTTTCTCTTCATCATCTTCACTCTTCACAGGGTCAGGAGTGAAAGTGGACTTGGTGATATCAGCCTCCTCCAGCTCCTGAAGCTGCTCTCCCTCCTGTTCCTGCTTAATGTGTGGGGGGTGCTCTGGGTCCTCCTGGTCCAGACTGGTGCTCCACTCCTGCTGGTCAGGGAGAAGCTCTTCTTTAACCACCACCAGCTGCTGGACGTCTGCAGGAAACAGGAAACACAGTCAGAACAAACTGTTAAGTGTTAGCATTTAAAACATCTCATCACCATTACATGGGAGACATTTTGCAGCCCTAATTAATGCCTTTGTTTTTATATTTTCACATTATCTTTCTTAGTCCCACCTATTGTGTATTTCTGTTGGCTCAAGTCACCTCATGTAGCCCAGCCCCTTTCCACTTCCAGTTAAAAAAATGTCTTCTGGCGTAGCACTAGCGGCAATGTAAACAAGGAATTGTATTTGGGATCGTTCACAGATACACTACTCCTACAGTATAGAATGAAAATACTGTACATCCATCCATCTTCTCCGCTTATCCGTGGTCGGGTCGCGGGGGTAGCAGTTCCAGCAGAGAGCCCCAAACTTTTTTTTCCCTGGCGACATCAACCAGCTCTGACTGGGGGATCCCAAGGCGCTCCCAGGCCAGCGAAGAGATATAATCCCTCCACCTGGTCCTAGGTCTACCCCTCGGTCTCTTCCCAGCTGGACGTGCCTGGAACACCTCCCTAGGGAGGCGCCCAGGTAGCATCCCAACTAGGTGCCCGAACCACCTCAACTGGCTCCTTTCAATGCGAAGGAGGAGCGGCTCAACTCCGAGTCCCTCCCTGATGACCGAAATGCTCACCTTATCCCTAACGGAGACACCAGCCACCCTAAGGAGAAAACCTATCTCGGCCTCTTGTATCCGTGATCTCGTTCTTTCGGTCATGACCCATCCTTCATGACCATAGATGAGGGTAGGAATGAAAATGGCCCGGTAGACAGAGAGCTTTGCCTTCTGGCTCAGCTCCCTTTTCGTCACAACGGTGCGGTAAAGCGACTGCAGTACCGCTCCCGCTGCTCCGATTCTCCGGCCCATCTCACGCTCCATTGTTCCCTCACTCGAGAACAAGACCCTGAGATACTTGAACTCCTTCACTTGGGGTAAGGACTCATTCCCTACTTGGAGTGGACAGTCCATCGGTTTCCTGCTGAGAACCATGGCCTCAGATTTGGAGGTGCTGATCCTCATCCCAGCCGCTTAACACTCGGTTGTGAACCGATCCAGTGAGTGCTGAAGGTTGCAGACCGATGAAGCCATTAGAACCACATCATCTGCAAAAAGCAGTGGTGCAATCCTTAGTCCACCGAACTGCAGACCCCCTCCCCCACGACTACGCCTCGAAATCCGATCCATGTATATTACAAACAGGATTGGTGACAAAGCGCAGCCCTGGCGGAGGCCAACCCTCACCGGAAATGGGTCCGGCTTACTGCCGAGGACCCGGACACAGCTCTCGCTTTGGGAGTACAGAGATTGGATGGCCCTGAGTAGAGACCCCCATCACCCCATACTCCCGCAGCACCTCCCACAATAACTCCCTGGGAACCCGGTCATACGCCTACAAGTCTACAAAACACATGTAGACCGCATAAGCGTACTCCCAGGCCCCCTCCAGGATCCTTGCGAGAGTAAAAAGCTGATCCGTCGTTCCACGACCAGGACGGAATCCGCATTGTTCCTCCTCAATCTGAGGTTCGACAATTGGCCTGACCCTCCTTTCGAGTACCTTAGAGTAAACTTTCCCGGGGAGGCTGAGTAGTGTGATGCCTCTGTAATTGGCACACACCCTCTGATCCCCCTTTTTAAAAATGGGGACCACCACTCCGGTCTGCCACTCCTTTGGTACTGTTTCCAACTTCCACGCAACGTTGATTAGACGTGTCAACCATGACAGTCCCTCAACACCCAGAGCCTTCAGCATTTCCAGGCGGATCTCATCCACCCCCGGGGCTTTGCCACTGTGGAGTTGTTTGACGACCTCAGTAACCTCCACCCGGGAGATTGGTGTTGGTCCCCCGTCATACTCCAGCTCTGCCTCTAACATAGAGGGCGGAGTTGTCGGGTTCAGGAGTTCTTTCCAACGCCCTAACACTCCATCAGTTGAGGTCAACAACGTCCCATCCTTACTGTACACATCTTGGATGGTTCCCTGCTTCCCCCTCCTGAGGTGTTGGACAGTTTTCCAGAACAACTTTGGTGCCGCCCGAAAGTCCTTCTCCATGTCTTCTCCGAACTTCTCCCACACCCGCTGCTTTGCCTCGGCCACGGATGAGGCTGCTGCCCTTCGGGCCTGTCAGTGCCTTGCAACTGCCTCGGGAGTCCCGAGATAACAAATCCCTGAAGGCCTCCTTCTTCAGTCGGACGGCTTCCCTGACCACCAGGAGGTTCGAGGGTGACCGCCCCTTGAGGCACCTAGGACCTTGAGACCACAGCTCCCCGCCGCAGCTTCGGCAATAGAGGCTTTGAACACCGACCACTCTGGTTCAATGTCCCCAACCTCCACAGGAATGCCCGAAAAGCTCCGCCGGAGGTGCGAGTTGAAGGCCTCCTGAACTTGGGCCTCCTCCACACGTTCCCAGTTCACCCGAACTACACGTTTGGGCTTACCAGGTCTATCCAGAGGCTTCCCCCGCCACTCGACCCAACTCACCACCAGATGGTGATCAGTTGACAACTCCGCCCCTCTCTTTACCCGAGTGTCCAAAACATACGGCCTCAGGTCCGATGATACGATAACAAAATCGATCATGGACCTTCTGCCTAGGGTGCTCTGGTACCACCTACACTTATGAGCATCCTTATGTTCGAACCTGGTGTGTGTTATGGCCAATCCATGACTAGCACAGAAGTCCAGTAACAAACCACCACTCCGGTTCAGATCAGGGGGGGCCGTTCCTCCCAATCACGCCCCTCCAAGTGTCTCCATCATTGTCCACATGTGCGTTGAAGTCTCCCAGCAAGATTAAAGAGTCCCCTTCAGGAGCCCCATACAGGACTCTTTCCAGGGTCTCCAAGAAGGCTGTATCCTCTGAACTGCTGTTGGGTGCATAAGCACTCACAACGGTCAGAGTTTCCCCCCCCCCATAACCTGCAGGCGTAGGGAGGCGACCCTCTCGTCCACTGGGGTAAACTCCAACAACGAAGCACCTAGTCGGGGACTTGTGAGTATCCCCACACCCGCCCGGCGCCTCACACCTTGAGCAACTCCGGAGAAGAATAGAGTCCAATCCCTATCCAGAAGTAAGGTTCCAGAGCCGACGCTGTGCGTAGAGGTGAGCCCAACCAGATCCAACTGGTACCGCTCCACCTCCCGCACAAGCTCTGGCTCCTTCCCCCCCAGCTTCTGTCGCCCGGGCCTGGTCTGTCGAGACCCTCCGCTTTCACTGCCACCCTTCTGGCAGCGCACCCGACCCCATCGCTGTTTCCCGTAGGTGGATGGCCCGCGGGACGGAGAAGCGGATGTGTTGCCCACGTTGCCTTTTCGGGCTGGGCCCGGCCGGGCTCCGTTGCTCCGACGAGTCCTCCTTCTGGGCCTGGCTCCAGAAAGGGACGCCGGGCTTCCTCCGGGCCGGGTATCCTCACTTCTTGTTTCTTTCATGAGGTCTTTTGAACCAATCTTAGTCTTGCCCCTTGCCTGAGACCAATTTGCCATGGGAAACTCTACAGGAACACAAGGTTCCAGACAACACAGCCCCCAGGTTCATCAGGGCACACAAACCTCTCTACCACGGTAAGGTGCTGGTTCTTCTCGTTGAACTTTCCCACCACAACGGCAAAGTCATCGCCGTCATCTACTTCGGCAAAAGGGAAAGACTTGAATATGTTTTCTACCTCGTTGCCCATGGCATAAATCAGGCAGCTCACCTGCACTCTCCCGTCTCATCTTATCGTCAACGTGCTTGTTTGAGATGATGCCTAATTTTATTTAACACAAATTCTTGTAATTTATTTAGTTTATTGTTCTCATTGTTTAAAAGTGTGTGTTATGGTTCTGGTGTGAAATAAAGCACAATAATTACATTTAAGACTGTTTCCCTTTTTTTTTAGAAAAGTATCGAAAAATAATCGGAATCACATCTTGACTTGGTATCGGTATCGAAACCAAAATGTTGGTATCGTGACAACACTATGACTGACTGTACAATAAACCTGAGCCGTGAAAGATACTCGACCCTCGATCATTCTACATGGTGTCAGAAGTGACCGGTGAGTCACAGGAATTAAACAAGACAAACTAGAGGAATATAGACGGCGGAATAGCCAAGTTTAATCCCCCAGCGAACTTTTCGTTTGATAAGCCGACTGAATGGCCAGAATGGAGGCAACGCTTTGAGCGGTACAGACTCGCTACTGAACTCGACAAAGATGACGGGAGAGTGCAGGTGAGCTGATTTATGCCATGGGCAACGAGGCAGAAAACATATTCAAGTCTTTCACTTTTGCCGAAGAAGATGACGGCGATGACTTTGCCGTTGTGGTGGGAAAGTTCAACGAGTACTTTTTCCCGAGGAGGAACGTTATCCACGAGAGGGCATGTTTCCACCAGCGGGTCCAGCGGCCTGGGGAGAAGGCAGAGGGTTTCATCCCAGCCCTGTATGATCTATCTGAACACTGAGTTTGGCGTATGCCGAGATGAGAATATCCGCGACCGAATTGTTGTCGGGATACGAGACAGAGAGCTCTTGCGCAGGCTGCAGCTGACGGCAGACCTAACACTAGCACTGACAATACGGACCATCAGGTGGTCAGAGGAGGTCTGCAGGAAGACACAGTGGGATCAGTACAGGAGGTGAGATTCAAAGAAAAAAATTACAAATGGAAACCTCAACAACATCAAGGCAAGTCAAAAGACAGAAAATGGGGAGGGAAGTGAAAGGAAATGTGGGAAATGTGGGAAATCACAGCATTGCAAGGAAGAAGGGTGTCCTGCGTCTAAAGCTACATGCCACAAGTGCAATAAAATAGGACATTGGGCCGAAACAGCAATAGATCAGTGAATGAGGTCACAGGGACTGTACAGGCTGAGCAGACCCATTATTTCTTAGGCTCAGTGTGCAGTGCAGATGAGAAATAGCAGTAGACAGTACAGCTCCAGGTGGATTCTACTCCAATTAGGGGTGTAACGGTATCCGTATTCGTCATGGTTCGGACGTCACGGTTCGGACGTCACGGTTCGGCACATGCGGTCACACGACGAATACGCCTTTCTTTTACGAGTGGGAAAAAAGTCTGTCATTCAGGGCAGCATCCATTACACTATTTATAATCCAGGGGGCGCTATTGCGCCTAAAAGCTGTTTGCCAGCCGCCCTTAAACAACAAATGAAGAACAAGAAGAAACGCAACAACAAAACGAACCAAATTCAAGAAGAAGAAAAGTTAGTATGGCGATTTCAGATAACACACAGGAGCTAGAACCCACCTGCTTCTTATAAATCAGCTGTGTGGGAACATTTCGGGTTCCCTGTGGACTACAACAACGATGGAGTGCGAGTGGTGGATCGGACGAGGACGGTGTGTCGGCGTTGTTCTACAGCGGTGCGGTATGCTAATGGTAACACAAGCCAAACATGCTATATCATATTAGAAGGCATCACCCAGATTTGCCAATCACCGGAGCCCGGCAAAAGACAACAGCAGTTCAGCAGCTGATCCCCGCTGTTTTTAAGAAGCCAATAGACATGAAAGCCTTGAGACCAAAATAAATAACGGAAGCTTTTGGCATGTGTTTTTCAACGACTTTGCGCTCTTGAAACACTTTCTTATTACTTATGATGTAATATTTTCAAGACTTTCTTTTTAGTTTTACAGCTTATTGAGCCTTTTTGAGCCACAAACTAACTGTATCATAGGGCTGTGCAATTAATTGTATTTTAATCGCGATTACGATTATGGCTTGCGACGATTATGAAAACAGCATAATTGACAAAATACGATTATTTTGCTGGGTGCGCTTTCGCCCCTCCCTAAAAGCCCACTCGGCCACGTGGGAGTGACATGTGTTGTGAGTTTTCAGCGTGAGCGAAGATGTCAGAACAAGAGCAGCAACTCGTTAAAAAGAAGGGTAAAACTATTTGCACCAAGTACTTTGCCATTACATTTCACATCGCTAAAGATATGTGCCCAGTTAGCAACCAGGGCTTTAAGAAACTTGTCAACACGTTGGACAAGCGTTACGCGATGCCGTCTCGGTATTATTTCTGCAGGTCTGCGCTGCCTGCACTATATGACAAATGCCGTGGGGAAGTTGAGAGAGATGTGGCTTCAGCTGACTACTTTGCCACCACAACGGACCTATGGTCTAGCCCAGGGGTGCCCAACCAGTCGATCGCGAGATGTGTCTAAAAATAGAACAACAATATTCTGTTTGTCGTTAATGTCCTGTAACATAATCTTCCCGTGCCAGAATAATGCACTTGAACGCATCAAAGCTTTGTGATTGGCCGGCGTCACCCCATGTGTCGGGGCGTGGCTGAGGGTCTTCAGTCCAGGTGGCCTGCCTGCGCTCATCTCTGAAACCAGACCATGTAAACAGGCTGGTGTTTCTTGCAAAAAATCTTTAAGAGATGACATGAGCAGCCCTACCAGCATTTGCCATGGTGGCCTAAACATTTATTTCCTGTTACTTCTGGACCATGACGGTTGGCCAGCCTCCAACGTTTAACTGAGTGGAATATGTTGAATATGTTTTACCAACATGTTGGCTATATGTTAAGGAGTTTTCAACAGGTTGTGACAGTGCACTGCATCGTATTTGATTTAATCTATTTTGCTATAATTTATTTGTATTTATCATATTAATATATGTTTAGTATGGTTTTGGAAGTGCGCTCCAACATATTTGTTGATCTTGTTTATTGGTAAAATATTATTTGTTTTAAAGTTCAATAAATGGTCGATGAATAATCGTCAAAAGAATCGTGATATCAATTATTGACCCAAATAATTGTGATTATGATTTTTGCCATAATCGCACAGCCCTACTGTATCACTATAAAATGATGATGATGATAATGATGATGGTGATGGTGATAAAGAATGCATCTAACGTTCCGCTGTTCACTATAATAAAAAAACAGAGCATTAAACAAACCATCATGCTCTTACTTTGAAATCATGCGGAAATGTCGTCATCAGCAGGCCATCACGTGGTTTCCGAAAATAACTGAGTGACACGAGTAGATTTGAGTCGAGACCGGCGGAAAATATGTCTCAAAATTCTGTGTGTGTTGAAAAAATGTGAGATCCGCAAGCGCATTTTTGGTCGACAAATACAAAATGGATTCACAAATGCCTGATTGAAAGTTGTAAATGTTAAAGAGATATTCACAGATCTTTTTTTTTATTTGTGAACATATTTAGCGTATTTGCAGATCTGTTTTACACTTGCTTTACAAATGTACTTGTGAGTTTGCAAATCTTTTAAATGCATTTGTGGATGGTGTTTTACATTTATAAATCACATATTTACACACAAATGATTTTTATGTTCACACAAATTATGAGACATATCTATGCCCATACATTTGCGAATTAGTTCTGCCTTTTGTAAACTAAATGTATCAATAATTTGTCAATAAATCAGGCCGAAAAATGTCACTTGTCCACCGGACAAGTCAATTGAAAGATATACTTGTCCGATATTGTAAAGTACACGTCCCGGACGGTGGGATGTGTACTTTTTCGCACACTGGATAGTAGAGCTGTGCATCTTCACTGGTCTCACGATTCAATTACGATTATCCTGTCAACGATTCGATTCAATTTGATATCCCGATGCATCACGATTCATACCAATGTGTTGCATCCTCAATGTTCTACATCACTGCACATGGCTTATTTTTCATCAATGCATACATGCAGTAAATACATATGAACTCTCTTTATATTATTTAGAAAGTGCTTCAGAAATCAATAACATAAATGTCTTGACATGAATTTATAAACCAAGTAAATTAATTGTATAGGTCTAGCCTCCCTATATCTGTGTGTGAAGTTGTTCCATCCTCAAAAACAAAAAGATAATGCTTCTGCAGTCGAGCTGCAGCTTCTAGCCACGGCCTTCTGTTCAGAAAGGATACTGAATGTCCTGAATGAGGCATCACACACAGGATCTGAGTCTGAACACAGCAGACAACAGGAGTATTTACAACAGCATATACAAACAAAAATACTGCATGTGGGTGCACACTTACATTCTCTGTCTTACTGTTGCATTAATCCCATGAATGTATGAGATTAAGTTAGCTTCATTATATCTCAGTGATTAAGTGAATAATAAAGTTTCTATCGGGTCACTATCAGCCTGTCACTCATTATTTTCAGGGAGGGGGCGGGGCTTGGAGGAATGGAGAGGAGACGGTGATCGCGGAAGCTTTTTTCCTCTTGCCTTCACAAACTTTACACACGTATATATCGTCTGAAAATTGCTAGAGGACATTCATACTCTGCAATCCAAGACTTAATTAAATCCACCAAAAACCTGACATGATTGTAACGCGATTATTTTTGAAAAACATAAATCCCTGTGTCTCTGAGCCGCAGCGACACGGAGTGATTCAGAGCGGGTCGTTCTGCTGTTGGTTCTGGACTGGTGGTGTTGTGTTGGTGGATAAAGCAGACTGCTCTGTGTTTGGTGTTGCTGTGCCGCTGTCACGTCTGTTCCCTGATCTCTGCGTCACCGACCGATTTGATATTAAAGTGACAGAAAAAAAAAGCCGCGGCCGGAAAATCAGGAAGCAACGTTACTACACTATAACTGGTGCCCTTCGGGCCTGTCGGTACCTTGCAAATGCCTCGGGAGTCCCCCGAGATAACAAATCCCTGAAGGCCTCCTTCTTCAGTCGGACGGCTTCCCTGACCACCAGTGTCCACCAGGAGGTTCGAGGGTTACCGCCCCTTGAGGCACCTAGGACCTTGAGACCACAGCTCCCCGCCGCAGCTTCGGCAATAGAGGCTTTGAACACCGACCACTCCGGTTCAATGTCCCCAACCTCCACAGGAATGCCCGAAAACCTCCGCCGGAGGTGTGAGTTGAAGGCCTCCTGAACTTGGGCCTCCTCCAGACGTTCCCAGTTCACCCGAACTACACGTTTGGGCTTACCAGGTCTATCCAGAGGCTTCCCCCGCCACTCGACCCAACTCACCACCAGATGGTGATCAGTTGACAACTCCGCCCCTCTCTTTACCCGAGTGTCCAAAACATACGGCCTCAGGTCCGATGATACGATAACGAAATCGATCATGGACCTTCTGCCTAGGGTGCTCTGGTACCACCTACACTTATGAGCATCCTTATGTTCGAACCTGGTGTGTGTTATGGCCAATCCATGACTAGCACAGAAGTCCAGTAACAAACCACCACTCCGGTTCAGATCAGGGGGGGCCGTTCCTCCCAATCACGCCCCTCCAAGTGTCTCCATCGTTGCCCACATGTGCGTTGAAGTCTCCCAGCAAGACTAAAGAGTCCCCTTCAGGAGCCCCATACAGGACTCTTTCCAGGGTCTCCAAGAAGGCTGTATCCTCTGAACTGCTGTTGGGTGCATAAGCACACACAACAGTCAGATTTGATATTAAAGTGACAGAAAAAAAAAGCCGCGGCCGGAAAATCAGGAAGCAACGTTACTACGCTATAACCGATTATCTTCCGTCACTGCATCGATACCGAATCGTCCACGTCTGCATCGCAGAAACGATTATTTTCAACACCCCTACTGGATAGTATCATACAATGCATAAGGCTGTTATGACAGTGTTGCAACATGCTTTACGACATGCGAGGGACTGCTTTACTTCAGAGTAAGCCCGCGAGTTGTGTGGTTGCTGCCTGTCACTACAAGCCCCCAGGAAGTGCGCCGGAGTCTGATGAGAATATTCGTGCTGGTCAAACGGCAGTACTACACTTCCTTTAGGTTGCTGGGCCTGGAAAAACTTTTTCCCATTGACTTACATTGGGAAAGAGTGGTCTGTAACTCGTTGGATAATTTTTTTTAAACTAAATAAACTACCCAGTATGAACACTTGTATAGCCCTTATTAAAAAAATGTGTTCCTCAAGTTGTAAAAATGTGCTAATAACGTTATTCTGAGAGTTATTTCCCTCGGCATTATGAACGCGCATCTAACCCACGGGACCGCGCCGCCCGGAACGTTCATGTTACGTGTTCAGTATACATGAGTTTCTATTTACCCATGGATGCACCATAACAACGGACCATATCGCCTTACTGCCAGCCCACGGAGGTGTAATAATGGATATATTGCACATGTTTGCTGTAATTCATCATTTGTAAAATATTATACTACATGGGACTGTATGATGTCAATCTTCTATTAAATAAAGTGAATATTGCCAACGTAGATTAACGTTCCTGGAGCTTCTTATTGCACTTGCAATTGTTTTAGTTACTTGTGGGCTACTTAACATGAATAATCACAGTTCAAAAAGAAATAGGCTTTTGTTATTTTAACTCCACCTCAGTAATCCATCATCAGCTTTACTTTTTAGACAACGTTTTAACTCACAATTGATCATATCAGGCTTCAACATATACATTTTTATATATTACCAAGTGGTTTCATGTACAACCCACACAAGTATCATGCTAAATTAAGCTCTGTTGCTTGGATATCACTAGATCCTGATGTCAGCGTAATATAAAAGTACATAACGATTGATGTGTAATTTAGCATAATTTAGTAGCTAGCCGCGAGCTGCCGCCTTGTTAATATAAATTCGGTACCATCTACCGTGCTGTCATGAACGCGCGGTGCTGTTACGTGTACTTAAGTTCACGTGCTTAATGTGAACGAGCCTTTTGGGCGGCGTGGTTAAAGTTGCGCATGCTCTATGAGTGCACATACGGGTACTTCTCAGGCATGCCGGGTAATCTGTGACGTTTCGCTCCCTCAAAAGTTGGGCCATTTTGTCATCATGCGCCAATGACTCTCATAGGAATGGATGAGGCCCCGCCTCCCACGCTGTATCCAGTTCTTATTATACATCCATGGTCACTACCCGATCCGTCCCCCTGCCCGATCAGTACTGCGCATGTGCGAGATGGTCCGCCATATTGGACAACTCCGGACACAACCCAAGATGGACACTTGACACAGTGGCTTTTAGCAAAGCTCAAAAAGAAAACTTGAGAGAGCTGTGTTATTTGTATTACAACGTGACTTCACTATTATTTAACAACTCTTTTTATTGGGTTTTTTATTTGGGGTTCAGCACATTGTCAGAATAAGTGAGGAATGAATTTAACTTCTGTTAGACAGCCATATTCCATACATTTTTGCTTACATTCACAGTAAATATGTATTCAGTATGATAGCTGTCTAACAGAAGTTAAATCCACCAATCCTACCGTAATGTATTGACAATAAACCTGAGTCGTGAAAGATACTCGACCCTCGATCATTCTACATTATTCTCCCGCAATTTGAATTAATCCAAAGTATTTGTTTTTTTTGCTTTTACACATTTAAAAATAAAAGTTGAATAAAGAAGCACATCAAAACTAAAGTATCAATGTATGTCACATTTAACCAACTCGTGCCCACATGCATGGGTCATATTTAAATCAGTACAATAAATGGCATATTATTCAATGTATTTTTATAAATATATTTATTTTGGTAGGTTTGCTCTTCCGTAATACATTTTAATTATTATAATAAAGTACTATGTGTATAATAATACTTACATACTTTTACTTAAATAAGATATGAATGCAGTACTTTAACTTGTAATGGAGTATTTTCACAGTGTGGTGTTTGTACTTTTACTTCAGGATCTGCTACCTGCAGCAAGTGCTGATAAAGGGTCTAAAGTGTTATTCATGTGATAATAAAGTGCTACTGAAGAGTGTAAAGTGTTGATTAAGGGTAAAGGGAACAGACCTGCTCTGTGAATCCGAAGCTGAGGCTGTAAAACAGCGTCCAGTAGCTTCTGGAGTCTCTTGTTCTCCTCTTTGGAAAGAAGCAGCTCCTCCTCGAGCTCTGCTATCGTTTGTTCAAACAGAGCAAATGTCTCTTCATTAGCAGCAGTGAGTCGCTGCTTCTTCAACGACAGCAGCATCTGGACTTTACTCATGTTTCCTAGATCAGCTTTCCCTGCAGACTCCGTTAAACACACCGTTTCTCTCTGCATCAAACTCTCAATCTGACTAGTGTTGCTAACGTGTTTCCAGTTAGCATGCTAAGCTAGCTCCTGTAGTCCGAGGTAAACGCTCCAGAAGAAAGAGCACACAGTCCATTCGGAGGTTTATCCAGACACACAGACGATGGATCAGTAGAGCTGGAGCTCACACACACTTTCCCAGGAACACACAGAGAGAGGACCGTAGCGAGGAGACGCCACGTGGTTGTGGTTCTTCTTCTTCTCTCGGTTTTTGGCGGATTGCAAACAGCTTTCAGGTGCATACCGCCACCTACTGTACAAGAGAGTGTATCACCATATCATCAAATCACCACTTGTGGAATTATACCATTGTGTTGTGTATGTTGTTTTAAATTCTTCCAATCAATCCTGTTCCACTCAGATGCTTAAGAATGGCCTTCCTGCCTCTCTTACCCCCTCACCTTCTGTCCCCAGTGTCTCCATCAGGCTCCACTCCCTTCCTGGTAGCTCTTATCAAATCAAATCAAGTTTATTTATAAAGCACATTTTAAAAACAACTTTCGGTCGCGCCAAAGTGCTGGACATGAATAAAAAATATACGGAACATATAGCAATTTGTAGCATTTAAGTTAAAAACAACAAATATAAAGGCAGACACCGTTAAAATACAAAATGAAAAATGTCATGCTCTGCTCACTTTCAAAAGGCCAGAGAGAAAAAGTGTGTTTTTAGAGAGGATTTAAAAGCCCCTAGTGTCCGGGCCGACCTCACAGGTGAGGGCAGAGTGCTCCAGAGCCTGGGACCAGCTGCTGCGAAGGCTCGGTGCCCTTTAGTTTTTAGCCTGGTTTTCGGCACTACCAGCAGCATTTGGTCGGCAGACCTTAGAGCTCTGGCTGGGGTGTATCGCTGGATTAAGTCAGCTATATAAGCCGGAGCCAGCCCGTTTAGGGCCTTAAAAACAAATAAAAGGAGTTTAAAATCTATTCGGAACCGAACTGGAAGCCAGTGAAGTGAGGCCAGAATGGGGGTGATGTGGTCACGCCTTTTGTGGCCAGTCAGGAGACGTGCAGCTGCGTTCTGTACTAGCTGCAGGCGTTTTATGGATGCCTGATCCATGCCCACATACAGACTTGCAGTAGTCCAGTCGCGATGTCACAAAAGCGTTAATTACCCTCTCCAAGTCTTTAAAAGATAAAAACGACTTGGTCTTAGCCAATAGTCGTAATTTAAAAAAGCAGGTTTTGACTACGCTGCTGACCTGTTTATCGAATTTAAAAGTGCTATTGAAGGTTACTCCAAGGTTCGTTACAGCGGGGAGGATGTTTTTACTCAGGGAGCCAAGAATGTCAACCTGGGAGGCCGGAGGTTGAGGTCCAAAAAAAATTACCTCGGTCTTGCTCTCGTTGAGGGTGAGGAAGTTTTGGCTCAGCCAGGATTTAATTTCAGCCAAGCAGTCCATCAATTGCTGTAAGGAGTTGGCATTAGCATTGAGAGGTAGATATATCTGAACGTCATCAGCGTAGCAGTGGAAGGGGATGTTGTGCTTGGAGAGAATTACTCTTACCCCCTCACCTTCTGTTCCCAGTGTCCCCATCAGGCTCCACTCCCTTCCTGGTAGCTCTTACCCCCTCACCTTCTGTTCCCAGTGTCCCCATCAGGCTCCACTCCCTTCCTGGTAGCTCTGACCCCCTCACCTTCTGTTCCCAGTGTCCCCATCAGGCTCCACTCCCTTCCTGGTAGCTCTGACCCCCTCACCTTCTGTTCCCAGTGTCCCCATCAGGCTCCACTCCCTTCCTGGTAGCTCTGACCCCCTCACCTCCTGTTCCCAGTGTCCCCATCAGGCTCCACTCCCTTCCTGCCTCTCTGACCCTGTCTCTTAGTTGTTCCCTCTCTGTTTTGTACATGTTACAGTGTAATATGATGTGTTCCACATTTTCTTTCACTCCACACCCCCTGCATTCTTCAACTTTGCTTTTTCCCATTATAAACATTGTGCTGTTTAATCCTGTATGATCCAGTCTGAGTCTAGTGATGGTCTCCTCCCGTCTGTTCCTTTCTGTATAGATCTTTATTATGACTGATTTCTGTAACTTGTGGTATCTCCTCCCTTTCTGATCTTCCTCCCTCATATTTCCATACCCTTCTTCTTAATTATTGCTTTTCCTTCTCCTTTCCCAAGTGAAACTGGTATTGCTATTTCCTTTTCTAACGCCTCTTTTGCTAACTTATCAGCATGCTCATTCCCTTGAACCCCCTCATGTGTATGGCGTTATATTTGTGCCTCCATCCTGAGCACGCAATGAAACATGTTGAGCATAGAAAATGCTATTGAGCGCGCACTTGAACATTTTTGAGCACAGAGAAATATATTCTCATAAAACTCCTGCTCCGTGCGCAAGGAGACCGCTGCACGCGCTCTCTCTCCCTCGCTCGACCTCTCCACCCTGGGCGCGCTCAGCTTTGCCTGCCTGCTCGCTCAAGTTGTCACAGCGTTACAAATGTGCCACAAAACCAACCAATCGGAGAACTCGAGAAGGTCAATTCTGATTGGCTGGTCCAGTAGAGAGAAGAGTTGCGACAGCAGAAGTCCAAAATGCTTGATCGTCACGTGGTTCAGAGAGACTCAGAAAGTTCCCGGAAGTTTGTGGCGGGCCATTTGAATCACGATTTGAATGCATTAATAACAGGATAGAAATGCAATTTTTGGTAATTAGTGGTCAATAAAGGTTTTGATTTGCAATATTTATACAACATATCATAGCCGCGGGAAGTCATTTTGCTCAGGGGGTGCTGCCAAAAGTGGGGAGGGGGGCCGCTTAAAAAATATAACATATCGGTATGTATATTATCCAATCTTTTTTCAGACTCAAGGTCCATATCACAAAAAGTCAAAACACACATCAATAAATAAGATAAAAAGCTAAACACAAAACAGATAAAAACAAACAGATAAAAACATAAAATCAGTCCAATCACAGCGAGCCACACATGCTCACCGTCTGTAGAGGCTGTTGCGCCAATGTCTCCAGATCATGGAAGAGAACCGGGTAGAACTCTTCAGAGGATTCATTAAAATCGAGATAACATGATTGTCCGAGTCTTCGAGGCGACACGTGAATTTGTACATTAACTTTCTTAAAAGGGTGTGACAAGTAGGTACCCCCAAGTTAACAACCCTCAGCAGCCACCGGAAAGCATCGTTGTATGCAACTTTTAATTTTTGCATGCTTCTAGCCTTGTAGTTACTCCACAGGTGAGCCGTGTAGTTACTCCACAGGTGAGCCTTGTAGTTACTCCACAGGTGAGCCTTGTAGTTACTCCACAGGTGAGCCGTGTAGTTACTCCACAGGTGAGCCTTGTAGTTACTCCACAGGTGAGCCGTGTAGTTACTCCACAGGTGAGCCTTGTAGTTACTCCACAGGTGAGCCTTGTAGTTACTCCACAGGTGAGCCGTGTAGTTACTCCACAGGTGAGCCGTGTAGTTACTCCACAGGTGAGCCTTGTAGTTACTCCACAGGTGAGCCGTGTAGTTACTCCACAGGTGAGCCGTGTAGTTACTCCACAGGTGAGCCGTGTAGTTACTCCACAGGTGAGCCTTGTAGTTACTCCACAGGTGAGCCGTGTAGTTACTCCACAGGTGAGCCTTGTAGTTACTCCACAGGTGAGCCTTGTAGTTACTCCACAGGTGAGCCGTGTAGCTACTCCACAGGTGAGCCGTGTAGCTACTCCACAGGTGAGCCTTGTAGTTACTCCACAGGTGAGCCGTGTAGTTACTCCACAGGTGAGCCGTGTAGTTACTCCACAGGTGAGCCTTGTAGTTACTCCACAGGTGAGCCTTGTAGTTACTCCACAGGTGAGCCGTGTAGCTACTCCACAGGTGAGCCTTGTAGTTACTCCACAGGTGAGCCGTGTAGTTACTCCACAGGTGAGCCTTGTAGTTACTCCACAGGTGAGCCTTGTAGTTACTCCACAGGTGAGCCTTGTAGTTACTCCACAGGTGAGCCTTGTAGTTACTCCACAGGTGAGCCTTGTAGTTACTCCACAGGTGAGCCTTGTAGTTACTCCACAGGTGAGCCTTGTAGTTACTCCACAGGTGAGCCTTGTAGTTACTCCACAGGTGAGCCGTGTAGTTACTCCACAGGTGAGCCTTGTAGTTACTCCACAGGTGAGCCTTGTAGTTACTCCACAGGTGAGCCGTGTAGCTACTCCACAGGTGAGCCGTGTAGCTACTCCACAGGTGAGCCTCATAGTTACTCCACAGGTGAGCCTCGTAGTTACTCCACAGGTGAGCCGTGTAGCTACTTCACAGGTGAGCCTTGTAGTTACTCCACAGGTGAGCCTTGTAGCTACTCCACAGGTGAGCCTCATAGTTACTCCACAGGTGAGCCGTGTAGTTACTCCACAGGTGAGCCTTGTAGTTACTCCTCAGGTGAGCCGTGTAGTGACTCCACAGGCGAGCCGTGTAGTTACTCCACAGGCGAGCCGTGTAGTTACTCCACAGGTGAGCCGTGTAGTGACTCCACAGGTGAGCCGTGTAGTTACTCCACAGGTGAGCCTTGTAGTTACTCCACAGGTGAGCCTTGTAGTTACTCCACAGGTGAGCCGTGTACAATGGTGTACAGAAAGCTTTAAAAAGTGATACCTTGACATCTACAGAGCACTGGGCACAGTTTGCAGCGTTGTCTATGGATGTCTTTGTCATCTGTGAGATCATCATAAATATAATGACCAAGGTACTTCGTCTCACTGCACACAAGTAGAATGTTTTACTGAGAATAAAATTAGGAAATACAGCCTTTTTAATCCTCTTTACTTCTCACAATCATGATGCTACTCTTCTTGGCGTTATACTTAATATTAAAATCAATGCCATACTGGGAACAAGTCCTCAGATGATTAAATCATACGTACATAAGGTGGTTGACAATAGTAGCTCCGATGACACAGCCAGTTTTACACAAGTTCAGTTTCCTCTACAGATCATCCAGGTACAGATTAAACAACAAAGGAGATCAAAGCCCACCTTGCTTGACCCCCTTACCAACATAAAAATGTTCAGACACAGTATTGCCCCACTTCACCTGCATAGTCTGATGTGCATACCAAAAGGCTAAGATCCTTATTATGTACTTGGGTTCCCCTCTCTGGCACATTTTGTCAAATAATTTGAAATGATTCAGTCGATGAAATGCCTTGGAAGCATCAATAAAACACAGAAACATGGTGGAATTATGGCTTCTATATTTTGCTATAATGTCTTTTAAAGCAAAAATACACATATCTGTGCCGTGTTTTCTTTTAAAACCGAACTGGTTGTCAGCTGTGGTAATATACCTTTCCAGCCTATCCAACAGAATTGTTTCCAACACTTTGGAGAGAATGCTAGCTAAAGCAATGGGTCTGTAATTATCAATGCCATTAATCTTCCCAGCTGTATCCTTGATGAGACAAGTAGCACAGATAACATGGAATCTGGTAAGACACCATGATTAAGGAAACCAGTAAGACACAGAGCAAGAAGAGGAACAAGCTTAAGACTGGCATGTTTTAAGTGTTCAGCTGAGATGAGATCCGGGCCACAAGCTTTGTTATTTTCTAGTTTCATTATAGTGTTGTAGACTTCCTCTGATCTGACTGTAACGTTTTCAGTGGAGTCAACCTTTTCAACCACAAATGCATCACTCTTAACACAGTTGAACAACTCATAGTGTTGTCGCCACAGTTCTGCGATGCTGCCTGACCCTGACTCTTCAATGGAAGACGGTAAGGGAGTCTTACAGCTGTTTATGACTTTGACCTCTTTCCAGAAATCATAGCAACTATTGTCGCGCAGCTTTCTGGCAAGTGAGTCAGCCCTCATTGTGTCCTCACTTTTTTTAATGAACCGGACAGCATACTTATATTTGGCATTAGTGGACTGTTTATGTTCAAACAAAGACCCCTGCCTCGGCCTTCCTGATTCGGCCCACAATTTAAAAGCATCCCTAGCAGCAGAGTGTAGCTCAGACACATGTTCATTCCATCCAGGTATGTAGTCACATCAATGCGTTTCAATGTTTCCTTCTAATTCCACAGCGTCACCGATCGATCCTAGGAATATATACGTATATCCATATGCGTGCGTGCGTGTGTGCGGTCAACAACAATTGTCCTTCTCCAGCTCACTCCCAGGGGCGGTGCCAGGGGGGGAGCTAAGGCACCCCCAAGAAATATGTGTTTTTTTAGTTTTTAAAAAAAATTATTATTATTATTTGTATTAAATTGGAAAGATGATCAATGCAAATCTGAAACAAACAAATGTTTTACCAAACACATAAAGCCAACACAGGTGATATGATTAGGCCAATGGCCAGCACCCATTAGATTTTTAACCTACCCATAGACTAAATTACTTTGTGACTTCCTGTTAGCTAGAGCGCCAAATTATTTGCTTTTGATACTCAATCAAAACCACCTGAAAGCGAGAGGGATTCTGCACATAATAGGCTTTGTGAGTACAAGTAGCTTACTTCTGGGCCTCTGTGTTTCATTCAAGCTCTGCTCTGCGTGTGTGTGTGTGGCACGAGCCATTTTGTGTGCGTGCGCGCGAGAGAGAGCTTGCGCACCGGTGGGTATTGTTAGAAATTAAAATCAATATGTAATGATATAAGATAGAATTAACATACAGTCATTTTATAACTGTTTTATTGTGAAAATACTTCCGGTTAGCTTTCGCCTGTGGTTAAAGTTTATTTTGAAAAGCTATTCCGGAAGGGATTTCCGAAATACCAACAGTAAGCTTGACTTCAGGTTTTACGGAAAACACGATTACAGCCGATAAAATGTATTAAATGAAAAGTCATGAAAGAGAATATGAGGAGAAAAGGCGTGTTTAGTTATGTATTGAATGTACAATGTCTGAATCCTCTGTTATACGCAACAACGGACATTGAAGATCTGAGGCGGATGGACCCCCTACGTCATCACAGCCGCCATTGAAGAGGAGGAGCCAAATGAGATATATAGTCAGGTGACAGAGCTTTGTGGAGCCTCTTCTCCACGGCCGCGACTGCGAGAGGGAGCTGCAGCTCCCCTCTCTGTTTTCTCTTCTTCACCTTCTGCTTGTTCTATTATCACGTTACTTAAGTACCCATTTGAACCTTCTCAGAGACTCCATTTATCTCCTTAGTTTAAGTTTCTCTTCCGGACACGAGGACAAGAAATATCCTAATAGTTGGTGAATCCCTGACGTGATATTCGCCACACCAGGAGAGCAGTTGCAGTTTTCAAAGGAGCTTGAACAATGCCGTCAGACATACACTCGGGCCCATACAGAAAGGTACAGAAGTACCTGTTTATTCAAAATCTTCAATAGATTACTGTTACAACCCGACTCCAGGGCTGTAACATAAAGCAGGGAGGCGAGACGAGAGGTAAGAGTACAACAGTTTATTCTCAGCCACAAACAACTGAATGTACACCAGCAATAGGTCCCCGAAACTGGCGCAGAGAGAGTGCGAGAGACGTATTCGGCTGGGCTCCTTCTATATTCTTTTCCCCAGGTGTAGCTCATAAGGCAGGTATCCTCCCCGACAGGTGCGGCTCATCACCACCAGAACCTGTGAACACCCACAAACCACACACACAAACAGACGGCACCCCACGTCGTGTGGAGGGGTCGTCACACTCCCCCCCGTAAGAAAGGAATTCCCCTAAGAAAAACGTTAACTACCTAAATAGCTAGGAGCTCTTCTCCGATATTTTGGCATGGACAGAAGACCACTCTGGCCAGTCCCTTGACCCAGCACCTGAAAGAACCCGGAATGTCCTTCCAGAAACCACAAACTAGCCCTTGGCAACAAACCCTAGACCTGACCCCCAGGTCGCTGCCGAATTGGCTTACCTGTCTGACATGATTTAACGTCCCGAGACACATCTCTCTTCAGACCAGGCCAAAAGACATACCGTAACATGTAACCACATGTTTTACGGACACCCCGATGTCCCGACTGCCCATGCGCTTTCCTGAGGACCTCCTCACGAAATCTGACAGGAACCACAATCTGATACACTGGCTCACCAATGAAGCCTTGCCCACGTGACCACCACTTTCTGACCAGCAATCCCCCTTGCAGCTGCAACCCCTGGTGACCCCATTACCATCCTCGGTGGAGAGAACCACCTCAAAAAACGGACTGAGGGAGACATCTGCTTTCTGCTCTATCACCAACTCACTGCGGGATACAGACAACAACAAGTCAGGAATAACCACAGAATCTCACTGACCTCTTCACCCTGCTCAGACTCCTCCTGTGTACGGCTCACAGCCCGGGTCACAGAGCAAGCCACAAAAACTCCAGGAGAGCACTTAACATTCTCCTCTGCGTTAACAGTCACAGTGGGTGAAGATGACTGCATGCTAGGCGGTGGACCCTCAGCCCACACACGGCTGCCAGCCAGGCCGTTACCCAAGATAACATCCACACCACCAATCGGCATTACAGGGCGGACCCCCATGGCGACCTCACCTTGAAGATCTTCCTGCTATCATAGTGGAGATCAATCGCCGCGTGTGTGCACAAGAGCGCTCCACTGACCTGACACGGGGCCTTGATGGCTCAGATGTGGCGGCGGTGGACGGGGCCGCCTGGACGGCACAGCACTGGGTGCAGCACAGGCAGGAGCCTCAAACTTGGGCTTCGGAGTGAGGGCTGCGGCGGGGGCCTCTGCTCTGAACGTGGAGAGGGCTACGACAATGGATAGTCCCAGTGGATCAAGGTTTTTGCCAAGCTCTCCAAAGTGGAGTCATGTTGTGAAAAAAGGCAGACGTCATGCCTCAGAGAAGGCTGCTGATAAACCAAGATTGCGCACTGTTGCTCCCGAGCGGAAAAATTAATCCGGTAACGTGCCTATTGTTGGCACCGGTGCTGCGGGCAACATCAAAGTGATCAAGACTAAGCTGGTGAGTGTTTTTGCTTCCAAGTTCTCACCAGACCTAGATGCTGAAACTTTGTCTGTGTATCTTAAAGAAAAACTTGGCCGCGAGGTTGCCTGTTGCCAAAGAATTGGCACTATACACGGTAGATACGGTTCATTTAAAGTATCTGCTGAATGCAATGAGGTCAGCGAAATGTACAATTTATTTATTTATATATTTATTTGACAGGGACAGTGCACATTGATTGACATTTCTGTAAATGCGCCAGAGTTAGCCAACAGGCAGTAATCAGTAACTGATTACATTTACAAAGTAACCCTCCCAACCCTGCATAGTAAACAATAGGAGTGTGTGTCTGTCTGGTAAGTTGGACTCCTGAGAAAGACTGCCTAATTTAATGTGAAACAACCTACATTTGAATCACACCACGTGGCGTTGTTTTAGAGCAATCAAGGGTGAGTCTATTTTCCTTTCTTTCATTAACACTGCATGCTTTTACTTTTAATGTTTTAAATCGTTGTGGACGATAAAAATTGTTTAGGACAATACATTGAAAGTCGTTTTGGACGAGTCAGTACGGCTGAAATAGTGGTTGTACTGTTCTGTTTTCAACCAGTGGATTACGGTAATCGGAGTTCCAGCAGCATTACGTTAAATTTGACGACTGTCTGTTAATAGTCGTTGATAGGTCTCCATATTAGTCCCATACTAGCATGTCTAAACAGCAACAGATAATCACAAGACAAACTAGATAGAAATGTTATTTTAAAAAGTGACTGATCCCATCAGTGAGAGCCATTCTTCTTGAAAAACTCTTTGTCTGCAGGTCAGAGTTTTAAATAATTAGTTGCCATCTTGTTTTGACCTCATATTGACAAACAAACACAGAGCAGACGCCATTTTGTGAAATGCAAATTCAAAGCACTCCTTCGTTTGTTCTTATGCAGCTGGTTTCACTCCCATGAGGCTAAGTCATTTTCCTGACCTCCATCTTGTGAAGAACAAATCATACTTCTTGTCACAGTTGGAACTAGAAAACAAAGTCAGGTTATCTATACTGTTGAAGTTTGGTGTTTGAAGGGAAGGATTATTGTATTTTCTAAAGGTCCAATCTGATTTTTGAAGTATTTCTGCTGTCACATGTGTATTGGCGGTTTTTGAAGTATTCCTGTTTGCAAATGTGTTTTGGCGGTTTTGTGCTATATTGTTTGACCATATTGTAACTTTTCTTCCCATTTCAAAGGTATTTTTAAGAATATTAGCTACCTCTAGTGGATGAAATTGAAAATTACAACAGCGCACTAAGTTGGTCGTACAAAATTGGTCCACAGAACAGAAAAGACTTATAAATACAACAATAGCGCATTTTAGGCAGAATTACAATTATATTCGAGTGTTATAGATGGACACATACTTCAATCAATCAATGTTTATTTATATAGCCCAATATCACATATGTTACAGTTGTCTCAGTGGTCTTCACAGTGTGTACAGAATATCAGTATGACAATACGACACCCTCTGTCCTTAGACCCTCTGTCCTCAGACCCTCTGTCCTTAGACCCTCTGTCCTTAGACCCTCACATCGTACAAGGAAAAACTTCCAAAGAAAACCCAGTTTCAAGGGAACATGGAGAAACCTCAGGGAGAGCAGCAGAGGAGGGATCCCTCTCCCAGGACGGACAGACGTGCAATAGATGCCGTGTGTAAATTGAAAAGATAATACATTTGCAACATAGGTAGTCCAGATGTTTGGAAATGCATGTGTGTATAATAGGAAGATGAATCCACGAGGATATCCATCCAGGACCGATGATCCAGGACCACAGCCACGATGGGGACATTGGGAACAGAAGGTGAGGGGGTAAGAGCTACCAGGAAGGGAGTGGAGCCTGATGGAGACACTGGGAACAGAAGTTGAGGGGGTAAGAGAGGCAGGAAGGCCATTGTTAAGTATTTGAGTGGAACAGGATTGATTGGAAGAATTTAAAACAACGTGAACAACACAATGTTATAATTCCACAAGTGGTGATAGGATGATATGGTGATACACACTCTTGTACAGTAGGTGGCGGTATGCACCTTAAAGCTGTTTGCAATCCGCCAAAAACCAAGAGAAGAAGAAGAAGAAGAAGAAGAAGAACCTGGATCCATGCAGCCTCTCTCTCTCTCTCTCTCTCTCTCTCTCTCTCTGTGTTCCTGAGAAAGTGTGTGTGAGCTCCAGCTCTACTGATCCATCGTCTGTGTGTCTGGATAAACCTCCGAATGGACTGTGTGCTCTTTCTTCTGGAGCGTTTACCTCGGACTACAGGAGCTAGCTTAGCATGCTAGCTGGAAACACGTTAGCAACACTAGTCAGATTGAGAGTTTGATGCAGAGAGAAACGGTGTGTTTAACGGAGTCTGCAGGGAAAGGTGATCTAGGAAACATGAGTAAAGTCCAGATGCTGCTGTCGTTGAAGAAGCAGCAAGTCACTGCTGCTAATGAAGAGACATTTGCTCTGTTTGAACAAACAATAGCAGAGCTCGAGGAGGAGCTGTCTCTTTCCAAAGAGGAGAACAAGAGACTCCAGAAGCTACTGGACGCTGTTTTACAGCCTCAGCTTCGGATCCACAGAGCAGGTCTGTTCCCTTTACCCTTAATCAACACTTTACACTCTTCAGTAGCACTTTATTATCACATTAATAACACTTTAGACCCTTTATCAGCACTTGCTGCAGGTAGTAGATCCTGAAGTAAAAGTACAAACACCACACTGTGAAAATACTCCATTACCAGTTAAAGTACTGCATTCATATCTTAAATAAAAGTATGTAAGTATTATTAGACACATGTACTTTATTATAATAATTACAAATGTATTTCAGAAGAGCAAAGCTACCAAAATAAATATATTTATAAAAATACATACTGTGTAGTGATCACTTATTAACCCTCTGGAGTCTAACGGCCCGTCCACACAGCGGCGTGCGCTGACGCTTGCCGGCGGGCGTGTGCTGACGCTTGCCGGCGGGCGTGTGCTGACGCTTGCCGGCGGGCGTGTGCTGACGCTTGCCAGCGGGCGTGTCTGAAACTCGACCAACAACCAATCACATGAATCTCCCACCCCTGACACACAAGCAGCGGTTTGATTGGCTAGAGCTTGTACTGGCATATGATTCGATTGGCTGAGCCTCGCCGAGGCGTCAAAAGTTGAACATTGCTCAACTTTTGCAGCGAGCCACGCCAGCTACGCTCCACGTCGCTTCACACAAAGCATTTCGGCTAAAAGTGACGTCACCCCATTCAAAGTGAATGGGGAAGCGTCAACGCACGCCGTTGTGCGGACGGGCCGTAACGGCCCCTACACACGGCGGCGTGCGTTGCCGCTTGGCGGTGGGCGTGTCTTGAGCTTGGGGAATCAACGCGAGCAGGCCGACCAACAACCAACCACATGAATGTCCCGCCCCGGACACACAAAGCAAAGCATTCATGCTACATCCATGCTGGCTAACTATACTGTCTATGCTTGCTAGCTGTCCATTCAAACGAAATACACTGGATATAAACTCCCCAAACAGGCGAAAACCTACCAGTTTCCCCCACTGTCTCTGCCCCCTCCCCCCACTGTCTCTGCCCCCTCCCCCCATGCCTGGCTCCTCCGGTTTGTATCCCTGTATGTTTCCTACCGCCACGATCATTTTCTCCTCCTTTTGTTGACATATGGGAAACAACTGCGGTCTGGCTCTCCCAACATACACCCGGTTTGATTGGCAACTGCTTGTACTGTCAGATTTACATACGAGGGATTTGATTGGCTGACGCCTCCGTCGAGGCGGCAAAAGTAGAACATTGCTCTACTTTTGCAGCGAGCACCTCGAGAGAAGCTACGCTTTGCTCCCGCAATGCAGTTCGGCGAATCGTGACGTCACCCCATTCAAAGTGAATGGGCAGAAGCGTTGAAGCGGCAACGCACGCCGCCATGTGTAGGGGCCGTAAGGGTATTTTCTCGAATTGTTGATGTTTTCTTAAATCCCCTTTGAAATGTATTTCTTCTAACATAGCACCACATGTGTTAAATATCAAAATCTTCAGGACAATCTCTGGTATTGCTATATATGCAAATGACTCACCTTAGAGCACTGTTTGATGAGATAAGTATCTCAAAAGCTTAAAATGTTACATCAGATTTTCGAATCTTCAAAACTCTTGTGAAAACACAAATGTACTCATGTGATCAAAATGTTTTGGTGTTTTAGATTTGGTTACCAAAGTCTTAGGATCACAAAAGCAGTGAAATATTTGAATTACACTGTATATAAATGTGTTATTCATGTCTAAAATGAAAAAAATGTAATTCGAATTTTGAGTAAAACAAGTGTTTATCACTCTACTTTCACCACAGCAGGGACTGAGATACATCAGGACAGAATAATGACTTCATATTACATACCAAGGTTCATGTGATGTGTACAAATACAAATTGAGCATTCAACTTTTTTTTCAACCAACAATTTATTATAAATATGTTTTTTTCAACCAACTATTTATATAAATATAAGAAACTGGAAAATCTCACTATTTACATTATTGAACATCAGAACTTTCAACCAACTATTCATTATAAATGTCAAGACAGTGTCAAGGTCTTTGTCTGTCTTCCAAGACAGTGGGTCTGACACACACACACACACACACACACACACACACACACAGGTATTTCCAATTACTTTACATTCAGTATAAAATCACAGACACACATATACATAGGCTACATCTGATTACAAAGTCTCATCTGTACAGGACGGTAAAATAATAACAGGCACACATAAATAAATCTATGACAGTCTCATCTGTACAGAACAGTATGATAAAATAATCGATGGCAAAAACATGTCACTGTAAATGTCTCCGTTGTGGGACGAATAAATGATTAATTTAATCATCTACAAATGTAATCTCACTTTTACACACCAAAATAACGTTAACACAGGGTAAACGTTTGCTAATGGAGTCTATTTTGTCCAATAAAAAGTTCATGACGATCGATAACAAATATATCCTTAGTTACAGTCTCACAGGAGATATTGCTGGAAAGCTACCCTTCCAGCGATTCCACGGATATCTGAATCATGTTTCTACTCCTTATAATCGAAAATATATGATTAATATAATATAATGATTAAAATTACGTAAAATGATGCGCACCTGGACGCGCCGGCGCGTCCACCGACTCCAGAGGGTTAACACACTGACACATAATTCACACATGGAACTACAGGTTGGGGGTATTGTTTCCGCACGGACATATATGTGGTTATTTATATATTGTGTGCCCTCCTGGTTTCTTTCTCTTGTCTTCAAGATGTCTGTTTCTGCTGCTCATTAAAGCCAGCTACATACCTTCTGTAGGAGCCATTTTATGGGTGTTGTTGGTGTGTCAGTTTATTTAAGTTATATGTATAGTGCAATATTATTTATGAACACTGGGTGGCGGGGTTTAGCTGCACCGGGTGTATATAAAGAGGTCATAGGTGACAGGAGAGGGAGGGACACAGAAGGAAGAGAGCATACCGATTCCACCAGCCCGGCAGATGCTCGTCACAACAATTAGAACTGTACAATTAACCCCGGTATGTAAAGCTGAATAAAACCTCATTATAAACTACAACAATGGACCGGAAACTCATCTGTTTGTGTCTGCGTCTGGATCATTCTTCAGCCCTTCTGTGAAAGTAACGGGAAATTGCCATCACACCTTCGATGCACCGCCTCTGACTCCTATCTCCGGGGGGAGGGAGGGAGAGAGAGAGAGAGAGAGAGAGAGAGAGAGAGAGAGAGAGAGAGAGAGAGAGAGAGAGAGAGAGAGAGAGAGAGAGAGAGAGAGAGAGAGAGAGAGAGAGAGAGAGAGAGAGAGAGAGAGGAGAGAGAGAGAGAGAGAGAGAGAGAGAGAGAGAGAGAGAGAGAGAGAGAGAGAGAGAGAGAGAGAGTGAGAGAGAGAGAGAGAGAGAGAGAGAGAGAGAGAGAGAGAGAGAGAGAGAGAGAGAGAGAGAGAGAGAGAGAGAGAGAGAGAGAGAGAGGAGAGAGAGAGAGAGAGAGAGAGGAGAGAGAGAGAGAGAGGAGAGAGAGAGAGAGAGAGAGAGAGAGAGAGAGAGAGAGAGAGAGAGAGAGAGAGAGAGAGAGAGAGAGAGAGAGATTTTTTTTTCCAATGTCCAATCCTTGTGTTTCTTGGCCCAAACAATTCTCTTCTTCTTGTTCTTCATCCTCAGTAGTGGATCTTTGCAGCAATTGGACCTTGAAGGCCTGATTCACGCAGTCTCCTCTGAACAGTGGATGTTGAGATTGTCTGCTACTTGAGCTCTGTGATCATTTAAGTGGTCTCTAATCTGAGGTGCTTTGATTTGCCGTTTCTGAGGCTGGTAGCTCTGATGTGTTTATCCTCCGAGCAGAGGTAACTCTTGCTCTTCCTTCCCCGGGAGGTCCTCATGAGAGCCAGTCTCATCATAGCGTTCCATGGTTTTTGTGACTGCACTTGAGGATACTTTCAAAGTTCTTGACATTTTCCAGATCGACTGGCCTTCATTTCTTAAAGTGATGATGGACGGTCGCTTCTCTTTACTGAGTTGAGTGGTTCTTGCTATAATATGGATTACAACAGCAGTCAAATAGGGCTTTCCACTGTGCACTAACTCTACCTCTGCACAACACAACTGATGGTCTCAAACACATTCAGAAGGCAAGTCATTCCACGCATTGACTCTTGACAAGGCACACGTGTTAATTAAAAACCATTCCAGGTGACGACCTCATCAACACTCTTTTGTTAACGAGATAATTCCATATGTGTTCTTTCATAGTTGTGATGTCTTCAGTGTTAATCTGCAAAGTAGAAACAAATTCAAATAAACAAAAAACATTGAATGAGAAGGCGTCCACACTTTTGACTGGTACTGTATATAAAAAACACACATTTGAACATTTAGCAGGTTCCCTCATCTATAATCATTTATACAAGCGCAACTTTGAACATGTACAGCAGTAAAATGCAACATACAAAGTAATCAACAAACAACATAAATTAAACACTGACGGGGAACATTTTACTGCACCATCATTACCGTTGCATAAGAAGGTGCCGTCAAATATTCTGTTAATACTTGCATACTTTTACTTAAATAAGGTTTGAATGCAGGATTTAAATTTGTAACAGTATTTTCATTCTATACTGTAGGCGTAGTGTATCTGTGAACGATCCCAAATACAATTCCTTGTTTACATTGCAGCTAGTGCTACGCCAGAAGAAAAAAACGTTTACATTTTGAACTTGAAGTGGAAAGGGGCTGGGCTACATGAGGTGACTTGAGCCAACAAAAATACACAATAGTTGGGGCTAAGAAAGATAATGTGAAAATATAAAAACAAAGGCATTAATTAGGGCTGCAAAATGTCTCCCATTGTAATGGTGATGAGGTTTTTAAATGCTAACGGTTAACAGTTTGTTCTGACTGTGTGTTTCCTGTTTCCTGCAGACGTCCAGCAGCTGCTGGTGGTTAAAGAAGAGCTTCTCCCTGACCAGCAGGAGTGGAGCACCAGTCTGGACCAGGAGGACCCAGAGCCCCCCCCACACATTAAGCAGGAACAGGAGGGAGAGCAGCTTCAGGAGCTGGAGGAGGCTGATATCACCAAGTCCACTTTCACTCCTGACCCTGTGAAGAGTGAAGATGATGAAGAGAAACCTCAGTCCTCTCAGCCTCATCAAAGACAAACTGAACACATGGAAACGGAGGCTGATGGAGATGACTGTCAAGGACCAGAACCAGCCAGGAACTCAGATCCAGAGAGCAGTTTACAACCAAAGACTGAGGACCACACTGCAGACTCTTCTGAACCTGACGCTGGAGACTCTTCTGAATCTGATGCTGGAGACTCTTCTGAATCTGACACTGGAGACTCTTCTGGGCTTGACGCTGGAGACTCTTCTGAACCTGACACAGAAGACAGTGCTGATTGGAAAGAGACCAGAGAACCGGCATCAGGCTCAAACTCACTGAAAAATAGACATGAATCTGTCAGTGATCCACAATGTAGTGCTGAAAAGAAACCATTCAGCTGCTCAGTCTGTAAGAAAGCTTTTTTACATAGTGGACATTTAAATTCACACATGAGAATCCACACAGGAGAGAAACCATTCACCTGCTCAGTCTGTAAGAAAGCTTTTTCACAGAGTGGAAGTTTAAAGGACCACATGAGAATCCACACAGGAGAGAAACCATTCATCTGCTCAGTCTGTAAGAAAGCTTTTAAACAGAGTGGAAATTTAAAGTCACACATGAGAATCCACACAGGAGAGAAAGCATTCACCTGCTCAGTCTGTAAGAAAGGGTTTTCACGGAGTGGAAGTTTAAAGGAACACATGAGAATCCACACAGGAGAGAAAGCATTCACCTGCTCAGTCTGTAAGAAAGCTTTTAAACAGAGTGGAAATTTAAAGTCACACATGGGAGTCCACACAGGAAAGAAAGCATTCACCTGCTCAGTCTGTAAGAAAGGGTTTTCATGGAGTGGAAGTTTAAAGTCACACATGCTAATCCACACAGGAAAGAAAGCATTCACCTGCTCAGTCTGTAAGAAAGGGTTTTCATGGAGTGGAAATTTAAAGTCACACATGCTAATCCACACAGGAGAGAAACCATTCACCTGCTCAGTCTGTAAGAAAGCTTTTTCATATAGTGGAAATTTAAAGAGACACATGAGAATCCACACAGGAGAGGAACAATAGATCCGCAAAGTTTGTGACAAAAGATTTAAATGGCGTAATCGTTTAAAAAGTTCAAGTGTGTTTGTAAGGGAATACATTTGTCTATTTTGTATCCTAATGTCGTTACATGTAATTCGTTACATGTAATACGTTACTTCCTACGCCTGTTTTCACCCACCTGCAACCCATTCACTAATAATCACAAATGTTTGGGCTGTTGGGTTGTGTGCTCTCTGCAGGACGGTGTCTGTACTCAAAGATTGTTGATGAAATGAGAGCTTCATTCTATTTTTGTTGTCTAAACAACACCAACAGAGCGATATACGTCTTCTTTCCAGCAGATGGCATAAATGTTACATCATGCAGTTCAACTGTCATCCACATATTAGAGATTCAAAACAGCTATGTGTGAGATAAGGCTAGTACCTGACTATTTCAACAGAATGTGAAGAGGTTACAGTCTTGAGGCCATGTCCAATATGTTTGTGTTTTGTTTGATTAAATCTACTGAAATGAGCATTCAATGACTCAATTATTCTGAATTACTGTCATTACATCATGGGTTTGCATTGCAATATTAGAACGCATAAAACCCAACTTTATGTCTTCCAAGTTGCAGGTGTTCATTATTTAGAAGTCTGCTGTGTTTCATCCAAGCTTCCACTGCGTGCTCCGATGCTGCTGAAAGTATCTGTTGTATGGGGAGATTTACATGGGGAGATTTTCTCTAACTGGACCTCGTTGAATTTTCGTTGAAGACCCCTGCACTAGAAGTAGCTAATATTCTTAAAAATACCTATGAAATGGGAAGAAAATTTACAATATGGTCAAACAATATAGCACAAAACCGCCAAAACACATTTGCAAACAGGAATACTTCAAAAACCGCCAATACACATGTGACAGCAGAAATACTTCAAAAATCAGATTGGACCTTTAGAAAATACAATAATCCTTCCCTTCAAACACCAAACTTCAACAGTATAGATAACCTGCCTTTGTTTTCTAGTTCCAACTGTGACAAGAAGTATGATTTGTTCTTCACAAGATGGAGGTCAGAAAATCTACTTAGCCTCATGGGAGTGAAACCAGCTGCATAAGAACAAACAAAGATGTTACGTTTTGCGCCGAGGCTTCGGAGCGTGTGTCGAGTAATCCCGAAGCTTTTTGTGAAGCATGTACCGAGGCTTGTATCGTTTTGGGACAGTGACGTCATCGATGACAAACGAAGCCTCGCTGCCTGTGGACCCATTACCCATGGATGTATAATAAGAACCATATTACCCCTCCTGTACCCGGGCCCGGACGATGGAATCAAGAGAGCTCAGATCACATACAGCCCGTCTACACTACAGCGTCGACAGCGTCGAAAACTCCAATCTGCCCATTCACTTTCAATGGGGTGACGTCACGTTGCCTCGCTTTTTCGCCGAACTGAATTGGGTGTAGCAGACCGGTCCGTCTCCGGCGTCAGAAGTTGAACAATGTTCAACTTCAGACGCCGGAGACGCCGCAGTAGCCAGCGCCAGCCAATAATACACAGTACAATTAGTACTAGACCTACACACTCCAGTACTGGTCTTACATGGACTTGAAAGTATACAATATACTAAGGACTTGAAAGTATACAATATACTATGGACTTAAGTATACAAATATGCTACGGATGGACGTTATGTTTTGTTAACATGACTCTGTTGATGTATTATTGGTAATTGCTATGTAATAAGCAATTAGGGGCTGGTATGTTAGAGCCATTTTTCCTTTTCTTATTATTGTCTGAATGTTAGGCTTGATAATAATAAAATAAATTTGATTATACTGTAAATTATCGGCTATTTTTGTGAGTCACATTATGGTTTAAAATGCATTAATTTACGGCTCACTTATTATTTGTTATATGGGCGTCAGTATCACGTGCATGGCGATGCCTATATATGGTAGATTGATAGGACACAGCTGGGGGTGATAAACGGGGAAATTATTATTAAGTAACATCAAATGCAATTCTTATTCAATAAAATGGTTTTACACTTTTAAAACACTATTCTGCCCCCGCTCCCGCAGCGGGGCAGACAGACAACAGGAAGAACACTCGGCATCAGAAGTTCCGTTTGAAAGTTTTACTCAGAAAGCACTGTACAACTGGACATACAAGAAAATGGACATTCATTTCAAGCATAGCAATCATTTAACATATTATCATACATTTCACACGTGTGTTAACAACCATATCATAAACGATGTGTTAGCTTCATGCTAACCCCTATGGGAAATTACATTGAAAGGCTAGCGGTTCGCTAGAGTTAAATATCTAATAATAAAATTATAAAATTCAATAATGTTCTTCAACCACTAGGTGTCCCTTTATATCAGCTGTGCACAGTTATGATGTAAATACAGCTTATCTACCAATTGGATCAAATATAAAAGTCAGCCGAATTAGTGTTGATACTGCAAGGAGACATATTGTGTGAAAAGAAAAGTAAGATGTTTAATTTATGATCCACGTCACGTTTTCAGTTTTGGCGGCAGTTCTCCTGTTTGTCTAGAAGTCTTCACAGCAGGGCTCTATAAATAGAGAACTACGGCAGATATGTCATATTTAATGCAGCCGAACCGTGTATTACAATGCCGTTATGTGATGACCTCCAAAGAGAAAAGCAAGTACACTCGGAATAAAGTATTATTTTATTTTTAAAAAACGTTTTCAGATTTCACATCACATAAACACCAAATCCCAGCATGCATTGCGGATAAACCATCCAATCATCGAGCTGAGGATCTTGCCTAAGCCTGTTTCCGGTTTCGTTTATCACAGACGTATTTTGTTATACACACATTCCTTCACATTTACATTTTAATTTGCATTAAAGTATTTTGTGAGGCTTTTTAACATGTTTTTAAATATAACTACGGTTGTAGTCAAAGAGTTTGTAAATTAACATGAACCGAAGCTGTTGCCTGGCAACAAAATCGCACAACATCACGTCCGTTAATTCCACATCCACACCTATGTTCAACATGCATGGATTAATATCGATTTAATACATTAATGGAGCCTTTGCTTCTGCTAAAAGAGGTGTCGACCAGCTGGGGAAACAAGAAAATCTGCGTAATCGAATGTGACTATTAAAAAATAAATCATTACGTCGGGGTAGCATTTGCTTGGCATTTCCGGTTATTTCTCCACTGGTTAACGTGGGTTAACAATACCGTGTAGCTGTCACGTTTGAAGGGACGAAATCGTGACATCTTCACGTCTCCCAGCATGGTAAATCGTCACATGTTCACGTCTTGCCGTGATACCGGGTTGGATGAACCAGGTTAGTAAGCAGTACAGTACATATGGTATGGAAGGAATAAAATGTTTCACCGTTCTGCCTGACATCCGACCCTCACTTAGATTTTTCCTCTGCAATTTCTTCTCTGGTTTGAGGACTCGTCTCATTGGAGGTTTTAAATCCAATTATTGCAAATATGTGGATCAGACTGTGACATGAACCTGTTTTAGTTTGTTTGTGCAGATTAAAACGAGAGAAAGTCGGGGACACAAACACACAGAGACAATAATGAGCACAAAGATCTTTCAATAACAGCTGAAAAACAAACTGGAAATGAAACATGATAACAAAGACAAATGTCCCCACCAGGCAAGTGCAGCAGCACCTCCCACCTTACTGTCTCTTCAGACAGACAGGTAGCAGCACCTCCCACTTTACAGTCCCTTCAGACAGACAGGTAGCAGCTCCTCCCACTTTACTGTCCCTTCAGACAGACAGGTAGAAGCACCTCCCACTTTACTGTCCCTTCAGACAGACAGGTAGCAGCACCTTCCACTTTACTGTCCCTTCAGACAGACAGGTAGCCGCACCTCCCACCTTAAAGTCACTTCAGACAGACAGGTAGCAGCACCTCCCACTTTACTGTCCCTTCAGACAGACAGGTAGCAGCACCTCCCACTTTACTGTCACTTCAGATTGACAGGTAGCAGCACCTCCCACCTTTCAGTCCCATGTTTTCTTGGCTTGTTTGAAGCTGAGTGGTGATGAACAAATGACTAAGCTGCCAGTGACTCGAGTTTTCAGCTAATTAGCAGAAAGACAAAAACAAACATAGCCTAGTTAACTCAATCAATGTTTATTTATATAGCCCAATATCAAAAATGTTACATTTGTCTCAGTGGTCTTCACAGTGTGTACAGAATATCAGTATGACAATACGACACCCTCTGTCCTTAAAGCAAATTAGCCGAAAGACAAAAACAAATGTAGCCTTGTAGCTGGAGCAGGTAAAGCATACAACAGATACTTTCAGCATTATCGGAGCACGCAGTGGAAGCTTGGATGAAACACAGCGGACTTCTAAACAATGAACACCCGCAACTTGGAAGAAATAAAGTTGGGTTTTATGCCTTCTAATATTGCAATGCAAACCCATGATGTAATGACAGTATTCAGAATAATTGAGTCATTGAATGCTGAGTTCAGTTGATTTAATCAAACAAAACACAAAGATATTGGACATGGCCTCAAGACTGTAACCTCTTCACATTCTGTTGAAATAGTCAATTACTAGCCTTATCTCACACACTGCTGTTTTGAATCTCTAATATGTGGATGACAGTTGAACTGCACGATGTAACATGTATGCCATCTGCTGGAAAGAAGACGTATCGCTCTGTTGACGTTGTTGAGACAACAAAAACAGAGTGAAGCTCTCATTTCATCAACAATCTTTGAGTACAGACACTGTCCTGCAGAGAGCACACAGCCCAACAGCACGTTGTTGGTCTAGCATCACTTTACAAAACGTTTGCATTAAGACACTAAGACTAGCTGGTCCCTTGTAAAGGTGAGTCCACCTTAAATGAGCAGTGGGTGATCAGCAGGTGAAAGGCAGGACACGGGAACTTGGTCCTGAGCAGTGTTGGGCAAGTTACTTTTAAAAAGTAACTAGTAATAGTTACTGCTCTCAAAAAAGTAACTAGTTACTTATTAGTTACTAAATAATAAAAGTAACTAGTAACACGTTACTTTACTTTAAAAATAATAACAATAAAAATACAAGTTTTTGTGTGGTTTTTTGCTGACTAGTTCTCTGAAGGCATGCAACAGACTTGACCGTTGCGATGGGCAGCATGTCCTCAACTACATACCTGGCAATCAATCTGTTTAGTTGACTCATTACATTAGTTAGGTGCTTCAGGAGATTGGCATTGCTGTTTTTCGATGTGGACAATGCTTTCTGTCCTGCACACAGTTACATTTTACCGTATGATTTTTTGCGTCCTTTATCCCCACAAATTGAAAATAGTGGTTATATTTTCAAGTTGCAAATGCGCTGCTGCTCTCGCTGATACTTGCATCTGCCATTGTGTGTGTGTGTGCTGGTGGTGAGCGTTGCCGTGTAGTTGTGTTAACATTAGCAAGTGTTCGTGTGTGTATATTCCCCATAAGGCAAGACCCGCCCAACTCTGTCTCTTAATGGCTTACCCTGAAATGTTACCCCGCGTTAACCAATCATCACTCCTCTCTGGTTACTTTCACTTTTCCATGGTATTGTGAGAGGACATCGCCTGTAAATTACATCCGCAGGGAGATTCAGTTCAGTTCCATCACATAATGTAACGCAGTAACACACCCATTTAATCACAGTGACTATAACGGCGTTACTGAATGGGAATAGGTAACTAGTAACGCTATTACTTACCGCAAAAAGTAGTTGCGTTAGAGTAACGCGTTAGTCCCAACACTGGTCCTGAGGAGATGTAACGATTATTAAACAAGAAATTGTCTCAAGGGGTCGAAGAAATAAACATTTGTGATTATTAGCGAATCGGTTGCAGGTGGGTGAAAACAGGCTTATGGAGTAACATATTACATGTAACTGCATTAGGGCATCAGGATACAAAATAGTCAAATGTATTCCGTTACCAACACACTTGGTCTTTTTAAATGATTACGCCATTTAAATATTTTGTCACAAACTTTGCAGATCTATTTTTCCTCTCCTGCGTGGATTCTCATATGTTCCTTTAAACTTCCACTCTGTGAAAAAGCTTTCTTACAGACTGTACAGGTGAATGGTTTCTCTCCTGTGTGGATTCTCATGTGTATCTTTAAATATCCACTCTGTGAAAACCCTTTCTTACAGACTGAGCAGCTGTGTGGTTTCTCTCCTGTGTGGATTATCATGTGGTCCTTTAAATTTACACACTGTGAAAAAGCTTTCTTACAGACTGTACAGCTGAATGGTTTCTCTCCTGTGTGGATTCTCATGTGCATCTTTAAACTTCCACTATGTGAAAACGCTTTCTTACAGACTGTACAGGTGAATGGTTTATCTCCTGTGTGGACTCTCATGTGTGCCTGTAAATCTCCACTCTGTGGAAAAGCTTTCTTACAGACTGAGCAGCTGAATGGTTTCTCTCCTGTGTGGACTCTCATGTGTCTCTTTAAATCTCCACTCTGTGGAAAAGCTTTCTTACAGACTGAGCAGCTGAATGGTTTCTCTCCTGTGTGGACTCTCATGTGTCTCTTTAAATTTCCACTCTGTGGAAAAGCTTTCTTACAGACTGAGCAGCTGAATGGTTTCTTTTCAGCACTACTTCGTGGATCACTGACATTTTCATGTCTATTTTTCAGTGAGTTTGAGCCTGAGGCATGTTCTCTGGTCTCTTTCCAATCAGCACTGTCTTCAGTGTCAGTTTCAGAGGCGTCTTCAGTGTGGTCCTCAGTATTTGGTTGTAAACTGCTCTCTGGATCTGAGTTCCTGGCTGGTTCTGGTCCTCGACAGTCATCTCCATCAGCTTCTGTTTCCATGTGTTCAGTTTGTCTTTGATGAGGCTGAGAGGACTGAGGTTTCTCTTCATCATCTTCACTCTTCACAGGGACAGGAGTGAAAGTGGACTTGGTGATATCAGCCTCCTCCAGCTCCTGAAGCTGCTCTCCCTCCTGTTCCTGCTTAATGTGTGGGGGGGGCTCTGGGTCCTCCTGGGCCAGACTGGTGCTCCACTCCTGCTGGTCAGGGAGAAGCTCTTCTTTAACCACCACCAGCTGCTGGACGTCTGCAGGAAACAGGAAACACAGTCAGAACAAACTGTTAAGTGTTAGCATTAAAAAATCTCATCACCATTACAATGGGAGACATTTTGCAGCCCTAATTAACGCCTTTGTTTTTTCCACTTCCAGTTAAAAATGTAAAAGGGTTTTTTCCTCTGCCATAGCACTAGCCACAATGTAAACAAGGAATTGTATTTGGGATCGTTCACAGATACACTACGCCTACAGTATATAATGTAACTCTGTTACAAATTTAAATCCTGCATTCAAACCTTATTTAAGTAAAAGTATGCAAGTATTAACAGAACATTTGACGGCACCTTCTTATGTAACAGTAATGATGGTGCAGTAATATGTTCCCGGTCAGTGTTTAATTTATGTTGTTTCTTGATTACTTTGTATGTTGCATTTTACTGCTGTACATGTTCAAAGTTGCGCTTGTATAAATGATTATAGATGAGGGAATCTGCTAAATGTTCAAATATGTGTGTTTTTTATATACAGTACCAGTCAAAAGTTTGGACTTCTTCTCTTTCAATGTTTTTTGTTTATTTTAATTTGTTTCTACTTTGTAGATTAACACTGAAGACAACACAACTATGAAAGAACACACATGGAATTATCTCGTTGACAAAAAAGTGTTAAAAAAAAATCAAGAATATGATTTTAATTTTAGATTCTTCAAAGTAGCCCCTTTTGCCTTGATGACAGCTTTGCTCACTCTTGGCTTCTCTCAGTCAGCTTAATGAGGTCGTCACTAGGGGTGCAACAACTAATCGACTTAATCGATTAAAATCGGTTACCAAATTAGTTGCCAACTAATTCAGTCGTCGATTCGTTGGTGACGTCATCACGTGTGTTTACGCGCCGTTAAGCTCCAACGTTATTTGTCTTTTTATCGGTACTGGAGACATTTAAAAAATATATGTCATGTATTATTGCTACAAAAACATTACATCGCAGTCTTAGTGTCGCCAACTCGTTTCTAATATGCAAAAAGACAAACAAATGCGTCCATGATGTATTTTCGATCAGACGAGATCTCTCTCCCCCGTCTGTGTGCGAGGGGGCGGGGCAGTTTACACACACACGCAGCTGCTACATGCAGCACACACTGTGGAGATGGCGGAGAGAACGCGCTCCGAGGTGTGGATAAACTTTACCCGTCTTGAGGTGAACAATCCTCGTTACCAAAAGTGGAATAAGAGTTTAGCATGTAAGGGCGGTAACACGAGCAATTTGTCTAAACATTTAGCAAAAGTGCTCCACATTCAGACGGAGGAATGCACCGGGTTCGACTGTCTTTCTAGTAGCTCTGTAGCCCCATCCACGAGTAAAGTTTCCACGTCAGGTGTTATGTATGCTAGCAGCAACACACCGAGTTAACTCAATTATACAAACATGCAGTGGCGGCTGGTGGAAAACATTTTTTTTTGAGAGAAATGACCCCTTAAATTAGGACTTCTGGTGATGTAATGGCGCGTTTCCAGCGGAGCGCACTTTAAGCGTGCCGAGCCGTGCGGGGCCCGGTTTTGGTTGCGTTTCCACTTGGCCTAGTACCGGCTAGCGGGTTCTAATTCACAGTTTTTCTGGCCCCATAAAATCGTGGTTCTAGGGCCAAGAACAACCAGGCTGATTCGGGCTGAGTATGCTAAACTAGAGAGAGAATCGCTGGCAAGGGGGCTACAACTACAACCAGATGAACATATTTTACCGTGATTTTATTGTAATACACGTTTCAAAATGATGCCGAATTAACAATATACTGATACTTGTTAGTAAAAACCATGAATTAACGCTTTGACAAGTCTGCAGACAGACGGCAGGCGAAAACCCTTTTAAAATGCGTGTTTTCTAAATGGAGCTTGGCTAAGCTAACGCAGTATATGCTCCAACCGTCCACACTCACAACAACGGCCTATACAGACATAAATAAACCAGCGACTGTATTCTCCATGACACAGACAGTCTGTGGTTTGTACTTGTTTAACCTTTGTCTAGTTTCTGAAAAGATCGTATCCGTCCCCGGCTGTTTGAAGAGCAAACTTAGGAAACAAAACAGCATTTACCTGTTTGCATCCAGCTAGCCATGCCTTTCTGGTGTACCAGCTACGTGAGAAGCCTTGTTGATACGTTTTGTCTTTTTCACGAGCTTGCTGCGATATATAAAAATCGGGTTGGTCTGGTCCAAGGTCTTTAAGCAACAGTTTATCTCCCAAACTTCTCCTTTCGAAAGGATTAGAGATTAGCTCTTGAACGGAATTGGGCGGGGACTCCACCTGCACATGAAGCCATCCTCATCAACTACTGCCGTACTGCGTCACACCACCGGATACGAGTCACTAGTGTCCAAACTACGCATAGACTGGATCGGGCGCTGACATTGGCGCCCGGTGATCATCAGATATGACGACGCTGATTGGCTGAAATTATGTTTCAGCATCATAGTTTACAGATAGCAACAGTCAGCTGCTGCTGCACTGGTTGAGGGCTCCTTTCTTACCGTCCAGACGAGAGAGGGTAATGACCATAGAGACTGTATATAAATATGTCAAGAACGTTGGATGTATCCTCAAGTGCAGTCGCAAAAACTATGGAACGCTATGATGAGACTGGCTCTCATGAGGACCCCCCCAGGAAAGGAAGAGCAAGAGTTACCTCTGCTCAGAGGATAAACACATCAGAGTTACGGCCCGTCCACACAGCGGCGTGCGTTGACGCTTGCCGGCGGGCGTGTCTGAAACTCGACCAACAACCAATCACATGAATCTCGCGCCCCTGACACACAAGCAGTGGTTTGATTGGCTAGAGGTTGTACTGGCATATGATTCGATTGGCTGACGCTTCTGCCGAGGCGTCAAAAGTTGAACATTGCTCAACTTTTGCAGCGAGCCACGCCAGCAACGCTTCCCACGATGCAGTTCGGCTAAAAGTGACGTCACCCCATTCAAAGTGAATGGGCAGAAGCGTTGGAAGCTTCAACGCTGTGTGGACGGGCCGTTACCAGCCTCAGAAACCACAAATTAAAGCACCTCAGATTAGAGCCCACATAAATGATCACAGAGCTCAAGTGGCAGACAATCTCAACATCCACTGTACAGAGGAGACTGCTTGAATCAGGCCTTCAACGTCCAATTGCTGCAAAGATCCACTACTGAGGATGAACAACAAGAAGAGAATTGTTTGGGCCAAGAAACACAAGGATTGGACATTAGACAGTGGAAATCTGTACTTTGGTCTGATGGGTCCAAATGAGAGATCTTTGGTTCCATCCTCCGTGTCTTTGTGAGACGCAGAGAAGGTGAGCGGATGGTTTCTGCATGAGTGGTTCCCACCGTGAAGCATAGGAGGTGAGATGGGGGGCTTACTGGTGATTTATTTATATGTATTTAGAATTCATATTGGGTACATAATAACTTAATAAAAGTAAATGTAACAACTACTACAGTGCAACAAAACAGGAAGACTAAATGTGGACTCTTAAACATAAGATCTCTAGCATCTAAAGCAATATTGGTAAATGATTTAATATCAGATTATAATATTGATATATGCTGTCTCACTGAAACTTGGTTGAGACATGAAGAATATGACACGGGCCGAGGAGGTGGAGTTGCAGCAATCTTTGACTCAAGTTTACTTATCAATCCCAAACCAAAATTAAATTATACCTCCTTTGAAAGTCTAGTTTTTAGCCTTACGCATCCGACCTGGAAAACTTTGCAGCCAATCGTATTTGTTACAGTGTACCGTGCACCAGGTCCTTATTCAGAATTCTTATCAGAATTCTCTGAGTTTTTATCAACTTTGGTACTTAAAACAGATAAAGTAATTATCGTAGGTGACTTTAATATTCATGTTGACGATGATAAAAATAGCCTTACTGTTGCATTTAACTCTATATTAGATTATGTTGGTTTCTGTCGGAGTGTAAATAAACCAACCCACTGCTATAATCACACTCTCGACCTTGTTCTGATTTATGGTATTGAAATTGAGCAACTATTAGTCGAACCGCATAATCCTGCTTTATCTGACCATTTCTTAGTAACTTTTGAAGTACTGTTACTAGACTACAAAGCATTAGTCAAAAGCTTTGGTTCTTAAAACAGATAAAGTAATTATAGTAGGTGACTTTAATATTCATGTTGACGATGATACAAATAGCCTTACTGTTGCATTTAACTCTATATTAGATTATGCTGGTTTCCGTCACGGCCCGTCCACACGATAGCTTCAAAAAAAGCTTGGAGCTGGGCGTGTCTGAAGCTTGGGGATTGTATTCAAGCAACGCGACCAACAACCAATCACATGAATCTCCCGCCCCCGACATACAAAGCAAAAAACCCCGGGGATTTTATGGGAGCAATATATATATATAAACTCCCCAAACAGGCGAAAACCTACCAGTTTCACCCACTGTCTCTGCCACCTCCCTCCATGCCTGGTTCCTCCGGTTTGTATCCCGGTAGGTGAAGAGGGTCTAGTCATACAAAACCGGGTGATTTGCTACAGCGATAATTAGTTTCTCCTCCATCTTTTTTTGAAATATAGAAATTAACGGCGGGATATCTCTCCCAGCTTAGACGCGGTTTGATTGGCTACGGCTTGAGCGGTCAGATTTTCCGAAACGAGATTTGATTGGCTAGCGCTGGCTACTCGCGTCTCCGGCAGAGACAGACCGCTATGCTACCCACAATTCAGTTCGGCGAAAAAACGAGGCAACGTGACGTCACCCCATTCAAAGTGAATGGGCAGATTGAAGCCGTCGACGCTGTCGACGCTGTCGACGCTGTAGGCGCTGTAGTGTGGACGGGCCGTCAGAGTGTAAATAAACCAACCTACTGCTGTAATCACACTCTCGACCTTGTTCTGACTTATGGTATTGAAATCAAGCAACTATTAGTCGAACCGCATAATCCTGCTTTATCCAACCATTTCTTAGTAACTTTTGAAGTACTATTACGAGACTACAAAACATTAGTCAAAAGCTCTTGCAGCAGAAACCTATCTGTTAGTGCTATAGCCACATTTAAGGAAGAGTTTCCACCAATACTTAACTCGATAGCATGTCTGCATGTAAGGGAGGAAACTTATACAAAATGTACACCACCGCAAATTGATCATGTTGTTGATAGTGCTACAGATGCGCTGTGAATAAAACTAGACACTGTTGCTCCTTTGAAAAAGAAGAAAATAAAACATAGATTAGCTCCATGGCATAACAAGTTCTAATATTACACTAGATAGTAAACTAGAATGTTTTTCAGCCATAAACCTTGAACAATTACATGCAATGATTCTCTCTTCTAAACCATCAACGTGCTTTCTTAGACCCAATTCCAACTAAGCTGTTGAAGGAAGTTTTTCCATTAATTAGCACTTCTTTATTAAATATTATGAATATGTCTTTATTATCAGGCTATGTTCCACAATCATTCAAAGTAGCAGTGATAAAACCACTTCTTAAAAAGCACTACCTCGATCCAGAGGTTTTAGCCAACTATAGACCTATTTCTAATCTTCCGTTCCTCTCAAATATTCTTGAGAAAGCGGTCGCAAAACAGTTGTGTGATTACTTAAAAAACAATAATTTATTTGAAGACTTTCAGTCTGGCTTTAGAACACATCATAGCACAGAGACAGCTCTGGTTAAAGTCACAAATGACATTCTAATAGCCGCAGACAAAGGACTGGTCTCTATTCTTGTCTTGCTCGATCTCAGTGCTGCATTTGATACTATCGACCATGATATCCTATTGCAAAGACTAGAGCACTTGGTTGGCATACAGGGAACTGCTTTAGGCTGGTTTAGGTCCTGTCTATCTGAACGCTCTCAGTTTGTACGTGTTAACGATGAATCTTCCATGCAAACCAAAGTTAGCCATGGAGTGCCACAGGGCTCAGTGCTCGGACCTATTTTGCTCACATAATATATGCTTCCGTTAGGCAATATTATAAGGAATCATTCTGTAAACTTTCATTGTTATGCGGATGATACTCAACTATATTTATCAATCAAGCCTGATGAAATTAATAATCTAAATACAATTCAAGACTGCCTTAAGGACTTAAAAACGTGGATGACTTTAAACTTTTTGATGTTAAACACGACCAAAACTGAAGTTATTGTACTTGGTCCGAAGAATCTACGAAACAAATTATCTAAAGATATACTAACTATGGATGGCATTAATTTGGCCTCCAGTGAGACTGTAAGGAATCTTGGTGTTATATTTTATTAGGATTTATCCTTTAACGCCCACATAAAATCAATTTCAAGGACCGCCTACTTCCATCTACGTAACAACTTCCATCTACGTAACATTGCAAAAATCAGGCATATCTTGCCTCAAAACGATGCAGAGAAACTAGTACATACATTTGTTACTTCTAGACTGGATTATTGTAACTCTTTATTATCAGGGTGTACCAAGAAGTCAGTCAAGTGGCTTCAGCCGATTCAAAATGCTGCAGCTCGTGTACTAACCAGAGTTAGGAAAAGGGACCACATTACTCCTGTTCTGGCTTCCTTACACAGGCTCCCTATAGAACACAGCATATCATTTTAAATGCTTCTTCTCGCCTACAAAGCCCTTAATGGGCAGGCGCCATCTTACCTTAAATAACTCATTATACCCTACTGTCCTACTAGGGCATTGCGTTCCAAGAATGCAGGGTTGTTGGTTGTTCCTAGAGTCTCTAAAAGTACAATGGGAGCCAGAGCCTTTTCTTATCAAGCTCCACATTTGTGGAATCAGCTTCCAGTTTGTGTTCGGGCGGCAGACAACCTATCCGTTTTTAAGAGTGCGCTTAAGACCTTCCTTTTTGATAAAGCTTATAGTTAGGGCTGATTAGATTCAGCCCCTAGTTTTGCTGATATAGGCTTAGTTTGTCGGGGGACATCTTACTTCTTCCTTCTCTCTGTCTATACCTGTGTACTCTCATGTTCCGATTAACCCAGCTTCCCCAAATCTCTCTCTTTTTGGTGTTTATATACGCTGAGATCCGGAGTCATGGATGATCCTGTTGCTATATATATATA